>WAAD01007233.1:20461-35331 GCA_013389945.1 Fregata magnificens
TCTAAGCAGTATTGGCTTCTGCAGCGAAAAACTGCTTTTCACATATAATGAAATTCACAAGTGCATTGGAGGAAATGTGATTTTTTTTTTCCTGCCCCCACAATTTCAATAGCAGTTTATTCCTTTAAAAGGCAAATTGCAGAAGGGAATAACTTTGAAAGCAAACTGGAAATATAAAGACAGGAAATGAGTCTGTGACTGTATAACCAAGTTCATAAATGGGTCCTTTTTTGGTATGAAACTGGGCTTTTAAAGTAGAAAAATCACCTACTTAACAAAACCATTCTCTGTTTCAGCACTGCAGGAGCATGAAATAAATCCATGTTTCTTTCTAATATATCATTCAGTCTATCAAACTATTTCCAAATGACCAGAGTTCTAGCAGTGCAGCAGAAGGTTCCATACCTCTGTTGGGATGGTGAATTTTTTAATATAATCCTTTGAATTTCCTTGTTCATTCTGATTTACAAAGATGCCTATAAATCCTCCCTTAATCTGAAGGTGAAACAAGCATATTCTTTCTGAAATTACGAGCTACAGACACCCTAACTTCCCTCAGAAACTCCCTTCAGTTCTTCTGTAGCGAGGATTTCTGCATTTTAATGCATTCAAATGTATTCTCCTGTGTAAGTCTCAAAATGTCTGTACATACTCATTCTACATCAACAGTTATTCAGAATCACCAGGATTGTCCCTACTCACTCAGTTATAGTGCTATCATGTCAAATGGCATTGATAGAACACCTAAATCACTTCATTATCTTGGCACCAAAAAAAAAAAATCTTGCCTATACAGTTTAGGGCAGCATGCAGCCACCATAAATTCTTACAATTTCTCTCTAGCTTTACTCCAACTCCCAGGTAAAAAATACAAGTAATCAGTTGCTTTTTTCCCCCCTCCATCCCAGAATCAATATGTAAAAAGCACGTACACACAAGGCATGTACATAGTAAAGCAGTTCTGTAGCATTTAGACTGATTTCACTAAAAGGAATGTTTCCTTCAAGATTTCCTAATTTTTCTGTCTGTTGAGAAGTCATCGTGTTTTCTTTTCTTAACTTGAGGATGAGACACTCCCAAGTATCTTTCCCTAAACCACTGCTCTGTCACAGTTTCTTACTACTTGGTGGAAACAACTTTTCTTCCAACCCAGAGGTTTGAGGAAAAAGAAATATTGCAAATGCTGTTTATGCTACATGTAAAAATATCTGGGGGATTTTTGCAGATTTGGGTTACCTCAGACTGTGTTGTGCATCACAGGGTGAAAGTGCTTCATAGCAAGCGCACCTTGCAAGCAAATGGAGAATAAAGGCCAAAATCATCTCGCACATTAGAAGACTAGGGATAGTTTGTGGATATCCAAAGTCTTTTAAAAAAGAGATGGTAGTGAAAGAGCTGGAGATTATGCTGATTTATGCTGATGTCCTATTCAGTTCATGTGGCTAAGGCTAGCAGCTATGGTAGGTGACTGGGATCTCTGCAGGTTCAGATATTCTGCTTTCAGTAGAACCAGACTTAACCTTCGAGCTTTAGAAATTTTTTATTTTGTTTTCTCTTCTTAGAAAGCACCGCTGTGCTCTAAAATGTGTTTTATTGCTGCAGCCTAAAGGTATTGTGATATAACCTTAAGGTATGTGAACTCAAGGGATCACACATAAGATGACTGACAAAATGATTGAGTAGTTAGGAAGAACATCCTGTATCTCAGGAAATCTCATATTGGTCTTACTTAGTCTTTAATCAGTTTGGGGGGGAGAGGGGGGTGTTTGTTTGGTTTTGGGTTTTGGTGATCTTTTTTTTGTTGGTTTTTTTTGGGTTTTTTTTAATCTTCCAAGGAGCTATGAAACAGGGAATGACAATTAGATTTTCATTCTAGGCAGACTAACAAAAAGCACTGAGATCTCAAATCATGGTTAGTTACTAAGAAAGAAGCTATAGAAAAAATACTGTGTGGGAGAGAAAGTGGAAGAAGCTATTAATGACAATTTTTCTTTGTATTTTTTAAAATAGTGAAGGTGGCACTGCTGAGTCATTCTACTATGTAGCTGAAAATGGCAGATCAAGAAAGCATGAGTTGTATTTGATTTGGCATTTAATTATGGTCAGCAAAACCTGTGAAGCTATCATATTGCTTCCTCCTTTTAATTTTATTTTTAAAGGCGATTTTATGTGTCTATCATGTTAGAATGTGGGTTTTTTTCTCTCTTTTGATAGGTTGTGTAGGAATGGTATTTTCATTATTCCTGTGGATGGGAACTCTGAGAAACATTATAATTGTCTTCATTGACAGATGAATTACATTTTTTTTTTAAAGGAAAAAAGAATGGGCTGGATAACATCTTAAACTTATTTAAATATAATTCTTCTTTATGTTGTTTTAGAGAAAAAATGTCTTCTTGAGTAAAATAGAATAGACTGAAAACATCTTAAACTTATTTAAATATGATATTCTTTACTGTGTCTTATAGAGAGAGTTTCTTTTTAAAATTCTGAGCCAAATTCCACCATGTTACAGTCATACAGTTTATATTATTTTTAATATTAGTGTATTGAATGCAAAATATAGCCTCCTACAATACATTTTGCATTCAAAATTGAGATACACTACCTACCTCATAATTACCACAGGGCTGCAGAAATTAATATTGTTTAAAATTAAATAGTCACTCTTCATCCCATCTTACACTTTTTAAAATGTGAAATTTTTGAGTGGTTTGCAAAACTCAATCAACTCAAAGATGATTGAAATATTTTCTTTTCATAAGATGTTCGAATATATATATATTTTTATTTTCAATAAGTTCTTATGCATAATTAACCGTAAGAATTTTGGTGAGGTTTTTTCTGGACAGTTTTCTCTAAAGTGTATTTGAAAGATATCAACTTAACTTCTAGCCAGATGAGCACGCATATGTGGTAAGTTTTGGATGCTGGAGTAATCTGTATAAGGAACGCTACTTTCTAAATGACTGGTTCTGTTTTCCACTTAGAAGAAGATAGCTTAAAGTTAGCATACTCTCTTTCCACAAGATATTTTTATCAGATGTCCAAAGGTATTTATATGTGTTCGTGTACAGAATATCACTAGAAATATTTTCAAAGATGCACAGGGATAGGTACACAAAGAGACAGGCATCTGATTTCATGCAACTAATCCAACTTCTGCATCGTATCAAAACTCTCCCCTTGCCTCTCTGCCCTTCACTACACTGAATGCTGTGGCATCTGTCCCTAAAGCTAGGAGGTGGGCAGCTGCTGAGGTGGCCTAAGCCACCAGGGTTTCAGCTTCTAAATACATACCAGACAAGTTCAGATACAGCTCTGCTGCTCAGACTACAACCGGAGTCTCAGAAACGGTATTTCTCACCTATTCTGCTGGGGTGTACTAATTCAGCAGGGTTCAGAGCACAATTGCCTCAGTAGTGCATCGAGGATCATCATAAGTGAATTGATTTACAGCTCTCCTAATTTGGTCTACGTCATGTTCTTACGTGCACCAGAGAGGTGAGTTTAGCTACTTTTTATTGACTACTGCATCACTGGTTTAACCCATGAAACACAAGGAAAGGGAGATGGTGGTAATGCCCTTATAAAATCTGCCTAGAATTAGGAAGGAAGGCTCAAGTTCACCATGCTTTTCTGCTGTCTGATATTGCCCATGCTTTTAAAATTAGGACCTCCACCATTCAGGAGAGGGCTTGAGTACCTTCTGGAAATGTTTGCACTCAAGCTCTTTTGTCTGAAGCTTTTGTTTGGTTTTGTGTCAAAAAAATTCAATACTCCATGAAGAAATTGAACTCAAGGTCTGAGGGCTAAACAGAATGATCAAGCCACCAAGCTGTACTCCTTGTCTCTCTGGTTCAATGGGCATACTGAGCACACAGAAGGTACAAGAATCTCCTCTAATTTATAGTTTAACATGAATAACATTTTTAGGCTCTCAGTTCTGAGGGAGAGTTCAGAGTTGAAAATATTAAGGGTAAGAAAGAGTTTCCTTTGCTCCTACATCTTTGAGAGGCAGGCCTAAACCTCCTATTGAGCAGCTTAGGTGGATTGCTCTTCCATTTGCCTGTATTTATGAATGATTTTTTTGATACTTTTGATACTCTTTCTGTCCTTTATGGAACCTGGACAACTCAGGCAGAGGATCTGAAGCTGTATTTAGCTTCAGGTGTTTGGCTCCCAGTTCCCATTATTGTCTATGAAGGTTAGACCTCTACTACCTAAAAAGTACAAATGATCTTTACAAGATTTGTTTGTTTGTTTGTTTACACCCAGACCTTGCAATTTTTAAAGTTCTGTGAGGCACCACAGAAATGTTTAATCCTTGGCTTTACGTATTCTAAAAGTTCACTTCCTATCACTGAAGCATCATATTCCTGGCAGGACTATGCTCCTAACTTCTAACTTGATTAACAAAACTCCCCAAGCTAGCCTGAGTTCAAACCTGAATCCCTCACATAAGCCTTCTTCAAGAATATTATTCCACACCTATTTGCCAGCTGTTTCCTTCTGACCTTCCTGTTGCTGAAGCCTTTATCCACCCTCGAGAAAGTTTCCAGATCATCTTGCACAGCTCCCTGGACATGCATTATCTCCTACGCTCCAGGCTTTGTTCCCTCCCATAACCATCCTGGTCTCCCCACCCAGCAATGTTATGAACTCCTGGGCTTCAGGACACATTCTCTTTCCATGTGTCATTTAATTGGATGCTAGGTAGATAGTTTAGCATTACTAATAGATATTATTATTGAATAGTATTTTTATGATAATATTTTAATTGTTTGTTATTTTCCTTGAAGTAAGAATCATCGTTATGCTTAACCTTGCTGCAGAAAAAAAATATATTATTAATGTATTCTGGGGTTTTGTTACAATATTATTGCTGAATGAGCCCAGCAAGAAAATATCTCTGTCGAGAGAGAAAAGGAAGATGTAGAAAATGAAGATCCTATTCTATAATTAGGCTTTATGATGAAATTCAGAACAGATTAATTAACTTTAGCCTGATTTTTCAGGGAACCTTCAAAACTTTTATGCTTCACCAGCACAAACAAAACATGAGTGAAAAACATTTTCTTGAATCATAGGCTAACGTTAAATGACTCAAGGCCACCTTCAAAACCTCCACACTCTTAATGAAGTTATGGAGGTCAAAAAGAAGGGAACATGGCTAGCATGTCTTCAACTATAGTGCTTTTTAACTGGCTGCACATATAACTTTGAGAGCAGTTTATAGGAGAATGAAGTTACTGTGGCCCTGGACATTTCATTAATTACTTTTCAGGGCTGAGTGGGAAGTCCAAAGGTTAATATTGATTTATGGTTATCTCTGAAATTCTTAAGCAGTTAAAAATACCTATATTCAGTCTAAGGACTTTGTTAGGGACAAGAAAAATCACCCTAAATAGCTCTTTGCCATTAAAAAAAAATTAGTTCTTGTGAAGAAAATAATTGTCTCACAAAATAGAAATGAGGGAATATGGCCTGGGAATATCCTGATAATCAGTTCAGGCAGGAATCAAACGTTGCGGATTAGGTAACTGTTCCTGCTGAGGTCCCTTGCACCAGAGTGTCTGTTAAGCAGATGAAGAAAAGTTGCTGGAACTCATTTTTCTAGGAGATGAAATTTTTTTACATTTCTTCGCTCTAATTGGTTACCTCAGTGTACAATAACAAGAAATTGAGGAGAGTGTTCAGAAGCTGCAGTTCTTGGTCCCCTGTTACCTCTTTGAGTTGTCTCGTTAAGGAGGATGGGACTACAGGCGTGAGTCCGTTCAGGATTTCACCCAGTGGAACATACTAATTTTCACAAGAGAGAAAGGGAATTTTCTCTAGTTTGCTGGTCCTTCTGGTTACTTTCCTACACTCTAAATCTGTCATCTCCTTACAGTTTTGCATGTGCTTATGTGCATCTAGCTGAATCCTAAAGAATTGCAGATGTATGTGTATTTCTGAGAAAGACATGCCTATCATTCCTCTTTGAGTTAAATGGTCTTTCAAACATCCTTCAAATACATATTTTTCTTCATGGAAAAGCTTTCTGCCACATGAGAGTATTTCTTCATTCAAGCTAGGTCGTGACAGTAGCATTGATAATAGTTAAACAGTCTTAGAAATTGTAACTAAGAAAAGTTCTGTGTATGTGGTATCTTGGATACACCCTATGTGGAAAAGAAAATAGGTGGTTTTTTATATACTTTTTGTTCCATGTATGTTCAGTTACCTGTGGTCTATACACAGTTCCATTGGCTTGGCTTTCTAGTGTTAAGCATTATTAGAAAAGTTCATAATTGTGCCTTCATTGTTCATGGTTGCATCATTCTGTATTTTTTTTCTGAGCTTCTGTCATGGCTGATTCCTAGTAATAACATCAAAAAGATACAAAGAGGGGGGAAAAATGGAATGAAAGAATGGAACAGTACTGAGAAATGAAAGCTAAAACCTAAATATATCACCTGCTTAGAACTAATCTTATTTTAACATATTATAAAGACCTCTGTGAAATTTGATGATGGCGTTATTTTTCATATTTAGAGCTGAATGCAGTCCCTAACCTTTTTATGCTTTCAGCTTTGTGGGCAAAAATGTCATACCAATATCTTTAGGTACCAAACAGTATTTAACTCTGAATGTAGATATTATCTAAATTTTAGGTTAGTATTATTTTACTCAGGTTCTTAAAATAGAAGTGAGACGAAATGGAAGGAGGCTTACCAAAAAGCACTGAGGCAGGTGTAAAGGAAGCTGAGACTTTGGCAACAAATATATTGGAGTTTAGTGTAAGTATCTCTGGCTTTTGGCAGCTAGCTCATATTTTGTGTATATCGTCTTTGTCCTCTACACTTTTTCAAAGTCTCTCAAATCTGATTAGGAGTAAGGAAAAAAAAAAAAAGAAGAGCTACTGTTTCTGTGATTTCACTTTCTTCTCACCTCAAACCTTTTTGCCTCAGTCGAGCCACCTTCTTTCTATGGGTTTTTATGGGATTTACAGTTCTAAGCATCAGCAGTGCAGAAATGAGCATGTTCACCTTACCCAGGGATATTCTCACATACTCTGAAAGCTGATCAGTTTCTTTTTGGTACTTCAGTTGCTGATGGTATGATCACTCTGCTTTCTACTTCCACCACTTCCGTTCTCCAGTTAAAGTGTACAGGAGTTTACTCACATTTAATGCACAGAAGGATACATTCACTGAGGAGAATTCCTCTGTGCATTATAACACGTTGACATTTCACATGATAAGTCACTTCTGGTGTAGATAATACATGTTTTGATATTATGTCAGTGCTAGAATTTGATAATGAACACTCAAATTAACCTTTATATTAATTTACATTTTGTATTTTATTAAGATGAGAAATGTATCCAAAATAACTAAAAATTAACATCACATACAGGAAAAGATTGCCATTTAAATTATATTTTGTCTTCAAAAGTGAATGACCTGTTAGAGAGAACATGAAATACCCTTCTGCAAAACTGAAAGATAAAGGACTGCCATGAATTCTGCTACTTAAAGCAGCCTAAACAACGTGACAAATTCTGATGCACTTCATCTTAATCCTGAAAAGAACTTGTCTGTAATACATATCCTTTGAGTCAATATCTTTTGAGTCAGTTTGTTGAGCTGCTGAGTATAAGCTGTTGAATGAGTTTCTTTGTTTGCCAACAAGTCAACAGAATGTTGTTTAAGTTGACAGAAAAATTGTGACTCGATGGGAGAAAAATGACTTAAGTAATTTACTGGTAAAAGCAACAACTTTTTAACAAACCTTGTGTCTGTTCTTTCATGTACTTTTTTTTTATCACTCCAGAACGTCCCACGGTGTCAGATGGCAGATTTTATAGCACAACCGATCACATTTTGAGCTGTTCAGCAATTTCTAAGTGTCAGTAAAACAAAAGCACCAGCAGATCTTTGCGCAAAAATGTAACCAGACTTTCCGAAACAAAGGCGGCCCTTGATTTTTCTTCCAGTAAATCCTAGTAATGCACTGGGTGAGAATGTGTGCTGTATATCCTTTGAGCACACCACAGAACTGGCAGCTGGGAGTAGGGCGGCTGTAAGTCTTTGTTAGCGCTGACTCTGGTCTGCTCCGGGACCAGCACCGCCAGCCCCGGCATGATTTAGAAAGTCTTGAAAGGCTGGGGTTACAGAGGCCTGTCTCTAGTTACATCCACTCTGCCTTATAGTAGTCAGTCTCTGTTTCCTTACGGGCAGGATCATGACCCAGCATCTCTGTGGTGCTAGCAGATTGTCCTGATATACATGTCAGTGGCCCAGCACTATCCTGAGGTGGCTGGGTGATTCTTGAAGAACTACTTAGGAATGTGTTTTTATGCATCTGCCCCTGGGAGCATATTGCTGCTTTATGCTTTGTGTTATTTTATACCTGGGATGGAGAGTGGACAAGAATATATGCGCCAAAGAGAAAAGCAGAGAGTCATTCTGACAGGTTCTTAATTTTTTGTCGGGCATCCTTACATTATTTTGACTTATCTGAAATGATGGAACTAAGCTTGAATATTAAATGATGCTAGAGATACGTTTGCAAGCTGCTGTCTTGTTATTTAATAATAGTCAGCTAATTAAATTCTCTCCCTAATCCACTTTCTGTCACTCACTAAAACTATGAGGGGGAAAAAATAGCATTTTGAAAACTGAGTAGATAGAAAATGCCATACCTCAGCTGTTGTTGTTTTTTGTAACTAATACTAATGGGGTAATGTATCACACCAAAGCAACTCATGTTGAATTTAAACTGTTTTGGAAAAGGTGATTTAAAGACATTTACACAAACCCACTGATTGGTGTGGGCAACCAATGGTGCAAATCAGTGAATTGCTGCATAAATTCTGGCATTGTCAGTCACTCGTGTTCAAAAGCATGACCACAAAAACTGAAGTAATGGATACCAGCGAAGGCCTTAATTCTCAGAAACGGATAATTAAATGGTCTACTGAATTAATATTTGGGGGACCTAATCAAGTGAAGTGACTGGCCAGTATTTGCCAACTTCATCTCTTCTTAACAGGACCTCTAGCAGCCAGCCTGTATCACTCATTGCATGGGCAGACTGTCCATTTCCTCTTTATTCCATTATATTTTTTAAAACATGAAATAATTTTCTTACAGCAGATCCTAATCTTTTATCAATAGAAGAAATAATTGGTTTTGATTTCAGCTTCCAGAAATAAGTATTATGTTATGATTTTCCTGTCAACAAACACATTTTTAAAGGGGAAATACTCTAAAATTAGGCGAGAGAGAAGATCAAATCAAGCGGAAATACATTCCTCACAGGAGATAGGCTAGTTTTTCTTTTTCTTTTTTTTTTTTTCCCCCCCCTAAGCAGTCATTAAAATCTGTTTCTAAAATCTTAACTTTATCAACTGCAGATAGGAGAGTGGAAATATGTGTGGAGAAATTCTTTTTTGAATGAGTTCCATTTTCCCATAACTCCAGTT
Source organism: Fregata magnificens (assembly GCA_013389945.1). Lineage (NCBI taxonomy): Eukaryota > Metazoa > Chordata > Aves > Suliformes > Fregatidae > Fregata > Fregata magnificens. The sequence goes on from WAAD01007233.1 coordinate 29,934, forward strand.
GGGGATGCATGATAAAATTATCAATGAAACGTCCTAATTTGATCCTTAACCAAAGGGATGTTGTCCTATGAATCATCTGTGTTTGTGGGAGGCAACACTGAAGATAACAGAACAGGAATGGGACCCAGATGTTTTCTGGGAAGCTGGTTGCACTGTAGGCTGTGTGTATTACCTAACGTAGGCGACCATATGGAAGAAAAGGTTGGAAACATCCCATTACAAGTCATATATCACGGAGCTGACAGCAAAGATTTCAGCTTGTTTTTATTTAAATCATGAAAGCAGCTGCTCAGCTGTCCAGCTGTATTAAATTTAACCCTTTTTCTGGCAAATGAATTTTGCTTTATGAAATGGCAGCTGAACAGTTTGGTGGGCTTGCAGAAAAACCCAGGTTAGAGGGTCCTGCGATAACCCTTGCCCCATCCAGCAGGACAGCACTAATGATGGCTAAGTCTGCCGCTGGGTGACAGTGTAGCCACTCAATACACCTGCACTTCATGAAACACCAGTAAGCCTCTTAACCTGGGAAGGTTGCAGAAGAAAGGTATACACACTGTGTAAAGAGAGTATTTGTAGATTTTTTTCCTTTTAATCTACTTATTCTTCAATTCTTGCACACCTTTAGAATGAGTCATTACAATTTTTCTTTTCATTTCTTATGCCCTTCCATTTTCTATTTTTTCTTTTCTATTATTATTGATTCTTTCTTGCCTTAACTTTCCTTCCTCTTCTCTTTTTTTGTGTTCTTACATGGTGTTCATCTCACTCCATCTCCCACAGCCTCTCTTCTCAACTCTTCTCTCTGCTTTTCCTTCTCCTGGCTCTATCCTTTTTCTTTTCTGCTCTCTCCCCTGTTGTTTTCTCTCTGTCACTAGTATATAAGTTTCTCTCAGTGATTGTCCCTTCCCTGCTTCTCTGTCCCCTTATATACGCTGTTTACTCTTTACTGTGTCTTTTAAAGAATTTTCTCTTTCCATAGATTTGATATTTACATAAAAAAAGCACTTAGTTTGCAGAAAGGCTGTTCCCATCAGTAGGAAACAATCGTTGGCCTCCAAATCAATCCTTCACCACATGTGTCTCAAGCAGCTTATTGATTTGTTATTTTTTAGCACTCTTTTGCTAAAGAAAGAGACTTTAACTGAAGCCTAACAGTTACAGTTAAGTAACAGCCATACAGTAAGTACAGACTTTAATTTCCTGTGTAGAAATCTGTAGAAGAAATATAAGGAGTATCCAGCATAATACTAAACCAGATTAGTAGTTTTGGCACGCTTTAGCGTGCTACAGTAAGTTCGTCTCTTGCTGTTTTGGAGGCTGTACTCTTTATTTTGTGCTATGACTACGCTGCCCACCTCCATGTCAGAGTCCTCTGTTTTTCTGTCAGAGCATGGAAGTTTTCTTATTTTACATCCTTCATGTCTTATATTGTAGTCATAGTTCTTTAAGACTACAGGATATTTTAGAAGGATTTCTTCCACATCCATCAATAGGAGGCTTTGGCATAATGAAGTTATGTTAGTATTTGTATTTGATACAAATATTTACATCCAGATTAATTCTCTCTTCCTCAAACACAGTGGAAACACAAGGAGCTCAGCAGCAATCGCTTCCAACCAGTGCTTTGCCTCAGTTACTGCAAGAGAGCTCCTGGCATAGACACAGCCTATAAACCTCCAATCCAGGCACTAAGATGTGGCTGCGGTAACAGTATAAATCCCTAGTTAGTTTTGGGAAAGAGATCCAGATCAAGAGCTGAGATGTTCCACTTTGATTAAGAGCAACAGAAGGTATTGCACCTGGCCACAAGAATGGTCTTCATGCCCAGGTGCTGTGAAAGGCAGCCAAAACACTGCCCTCTTGCAGAATGCTCTGTCAGTAATTCCATGTGATTTCTCTAGTTCCTGCAGGTTCAGCTTTCTTGTTATTAAAATAACTTCTTTTTTTTTCCTCTTTTTTCCTGTTTCCATTTCCCTTTCCATCTCCATAGGCTATTCTTATGAAACACTCAGCTGTACCTAGGGCATATATGCTAATAACAGGTAGTCTGTTTTCTGCTAAAACCTACTGTTCCAACTTTCCAAGATTTTGCTTGTTGTTTTATCTAGTCCACACTCACCCACTGCGTATAACATAAGGTTTGAATCTCTGTTCCATAAGACTAAACTTGCCCTTCCACACGTTAGTCAGATCTCTGGCATCACATTAACCCTCTGCACCTGTGTCCAACTTATGGTTAATAAGCATTTTCCTTACATTCAAAGTAATAATCCAATCACTAGCTGTAGTTATCTCCCCGACACTTCTGATCCTCCTCCTGCTGAAACAGCCTTTATTCCCTGCTGCAGCAGTGTCATCTCTGTGTGCTAGGTAGCACCTGCTCCTTTCACGGATACACCAGCACTTGGATCTGTCGGGAGACTGTGATCTGCACTGATTAGCACATGTCTGCTTGACCAGCTAGACTTACAACCCAAATATGCCTGGAGTATTATGTTCTTTCAGGGGACGTATGGAACAGTTTTCAGGTTTTGCTGAAGTTTTGTTTCTTGCAAATATGGCAGTTTTGGTGAAAACAGTTGTTTGTTTCTTGCTATCACACATTATCCTCTAACTTTCTACAGAGTCTCTGTATTTGCATTATTTTAAAAACATTGTGCTTTATCTCTGATTGCTATGCAGGACTTGGCTTTACAGTCAATCAAAGTAGCATCCTCTTCTTTTTCTTCCCAAATATGACAACTTATGGGTATGTTCTGCAGGTCGATATATTCCTTTTGAAATTTCATTTTTCCTACAGATGCAAAATTCTTCAAATCTCTGTTGCTCAACCTGATAGCGTGTTCTTCCTCAGTTGTTTCTAGGTTTTTTATGTAAATCTAAGTCGTCAGACTAACCAGTAGTTTCAAAAAGCTACTGTATGTTCAGTGATTAATGGGTAGGGTTTTTTGTTTTGTTTTTTTAAAAAAATGGGCTAAGTTCTTGACTGAATTTTTTCTAGTTAATTCCCACAATGTTAGGTAGTCCAGCTGGACTGGAGACCCTAACTTCTCTGTTTTGCCATTCATCAGCTTTCAAGGAGCTGTGTTCTCTTTTTCTCAGTTTCTCATACATGGTAGCTAACTGTGAGCTAGTGTCAGACCTTTATGATTAAGACATCTAATATAGTTATTAGTATGTATACTCATGTAGCAATTAGTAATCCAACAAATAGCTGAGAAAAGTCAGTGTGGAGGGGAGGGGAATCATAGAATCATAGGATAGTTTGGGTTGGAAGGGACCTTCAAAGGTCATCTAGTCCAACCCTCCGCTTCAATGAGCAGGGACATGTTGAACTAGATCGGGTTGCTCACAGTCCCGTCCAGGCTGACCTTGAATGTTTCCCAGGGTGGGGCATCTACCACCTCTCTGGGCAACCTGTTCCAGTGTTTCACCACCCTCATTGTAAAACGTTTCTTCCTTATATTTACTACTGAATGGCCGCTAATATTAATACAGTGAATATGATCACTGTGTGTTTCACCTTATTTAAATTCCAGCACAGATCAGCAATTAAAATGGATGTGGTAGCGAGATAAGTATATGCCCTATCTACACATATACCTGGTTAGGTAGCTAGACATCTTCTAGGCTATTTCTGGAGTTTTTTAGGGCTCCCTCTTGCAGGGGAAGCCACAGTGCGTCTCTTTCTGCAGCACAAGAGGCTGCTTGAACTAGTGGAGGCTTAACACAGAATCTCTCAAGGAATTCGACCTGATTTTGCTATGAGGTCCTCCAGGTGGCAATGCAGACAAACTAACAGGTCAGAGTGCCAGTTTAAAAGTACTGAACTGAGAACATCTAAAGTTTAGATTACCAAAGTGGTCATTTTAATTGTGTTTAATTTAAAATGTTCGTCATTCTGACAGGACTGCCAAGTTCATGTAAATGAGATTTGAGCACAAAACAAGAGGGATAAATTTGATTTATGTAATCCCATTAACATCATTAATTACTTCATAGATTAGAGGATAAGATATTTTTAATGTAGAAAAGAACCCCACAACAAATAATTATATTTGAAGCCACTAAAATGAGTCATTGTTTATTTTTTATTATTGGTGCTTAATACTCCACAATTGTGTATATTGGTAGTCATTTATCCCTTGAGGAATGCATGCAAAACGTTGCTATTATGATTTTATGTCATTTGTACCAATTTTAGAAAGATAAAAATCTATATATAGTTATAAAATAAGATGACGATGCAACTTCTAGATGATTTAAAAATTTTAAACCTCAGGAAATAAAAAGCAGCTAACATGTTTAGACCAGAGATTTTCAGACAATGAATTTCAGTGTGCTTATATTTTGCAAAAGATTATTTATGTGTCAAAAAGGTCTGACTTGTGACAGGATGTTCCATGTCCTAATTCATAAACTGTAACTCGCAAAAAAGCCAAAACCAAACTCCTAACAGTAAGAAAGCAAAAACTCAAGCCTGAGTTACATAAAAGATTTAAATAGGATTTTTCTCTGTACTTGCTACAGAGATGTTGCAACAGCAAGCTTGTTGCAAGCAAAAAAGAAAACACCTCCCAGTGCCAACTTTACAGGGATTGGTGACTTAAATGACTATTAATTTTTGTGATTATCTGAAAAGATGATTAACTTCTGCAGCATGCCACTGTCATTTAGCCTGCAAAATACAATGTCCACTCCTTAGCGTACCAATCTGGCAAGATTACTTTGGCAGGGAAAGGAACTTTAGAGGGAATTTAACCTTCTCAGTTGGACTTATATCCCAGATGCATCTATTTGAAGCTGCCTGTAAACCTTTTCCAGAAAAGAAAGTATTCTGGAGTTTCATAAAGTGATATCTGATTTCTTAAAGAATTTTTTTTCAACCTGTTCCACTCTCTGTTTGAACTGCAATACTAATTTCTTATATGAAAGGAACAAATATCTCACTTTAGATTGGCCACCCAGATGGGTAATATCAACAAAGACCCACACAGCTTTTCTAATTTGGAGATTTGGGGTTTTTCTGATAACAGACAAGATTTAGAATTTATAGCTGAAGTTTACTACATGCATTTTATTTCCTTGAAATGTTGTACCTCTTTATGTAAATTCATTTCTTTTGATTTCACTTTTGTTTGTAGTTCCATGCCACACTGCTATTCTATCTGTACAGAAAACTTTTAAAGGAAATGTTCCTAACATACATGTTTTGGGTTTTGTCTTTTTTTTCTGCATTCGGTACTATGATATTGAGTGCTGCTTCAGCTAAACATTCCACAAATAAATGTACACAATAAATCTTTTGTGACATTACCGGGCCACACAATTATTTACAGAAACCACACAAACGCTCCAAGGTATTCTTAATTAATTAATTATGTGAATTAATAAATAT
>WAAD01007258.1:1541-41705 GCA_013389945.1 Fregata magnificens
GATATATGTCATATCAGAAAACATTCATATAATAAATTAATCCCTACGCCCAGTACATGTGGGCATAGTTTGTCACCTCTTTCCTTCCCATCCCATATGCAATCACATCTTATTTTAAAAGGAAGAACACACACTAACACAAACAAGGTGAATGCTAAGAAGATACAAAGAATTAAAATTTGCTATTAAAATGAAAATATCCTTTGTTTTACTTTTAGGTAATCTGTGTGATTTTTCAAAAAATGTCTAGCATAAATGGAAAACATGACATAAATGTGAATCCAGACTCATTCTGCTAAATAACCAACCTGTACATTAAATTTACCACTATAAAAGGGAGGTGAGAAAGCCTTGTTGAGACACAGATGAAAGAAGTTTTTGAACATCAGAACAAGAGAATAATGACCCATAAAAAAGATAAAGGAAACCTGCGTTAAGGGAGTGCTTTTATCCTTATCTGGAAAAAAAAATCTTCAATTTCCCCCTGAGGCCATTCAATTTTAAGATAGAAAAGCTATGATAGGGAAGTTGAGTATTCAGATTTAGTTAGGAAAGCATAGATTATTAAGACAAAAGATTCCTGAAAATTAATTTGAAGATTTTTGTATCATGGCCTTCTCTCTTCTGCATACATTCAGTTTGCAACATATCACATGGTTTTTATATGTGTGTCACAGATAAGTTCCAACTCTCACTTTGAACATCTAAAAAATCTGGATTATTCCAATCTTTTCATGAGGATGAGAAATTGCATAATTTGGATTCAGAACAAGATTCAGATTCCGAAAACACATGCAGGAAGAATGGGAATCTATGAGCGTTCATGAGGAAGGGACATATACTGTGAAATTCAGTGGTGCCAAGGCTTCAAAAATTATAAATTTTCCTGAGATGGAGGTTTCTTCAGGTCTGTCAGGCTACATCTGCATTACCAAGTAGCCAAGCACACAAGCTAACTTGCATTACCGAGTAATGCAGACCAACAGAAGCAGCTCTCCACAGCAAAACAGTTGGTACCGAGGACATGATATCCACACTAAAGTTTGGGGGCTGAGGTTTTTGGGGTGGTTGTTGTTTTTTCCATTTAGACTACTTCTAGTCTTGCCTTAATGACTGCACACTCTTTTGCAGCTGGTGTGTAGTAGGTGAAGTCCTGAAATTCAGCTCCCTGTTTAGTTTCATTCAAAAGGCATCTACTTCATCAGCTCTGAGGCTGCTCCATGATGCAAACAAAACCACAGTAAATGGGGATGATCAGGAGATCCATTTCAAAAGCACACTCCTGATTCAAACCAAGATGCTAGTGCAGACACACCCTAATTGTCTAATTCTGAACTCCCGTCAAAGGCATCAGCAGACAAATTTCAGATTATCTGAGGGGGAGGTACTACTGTTATTTAAAGGTAATACTTTTAGTAAAATTGATGCCAACAACTGGCTAGTCACAGACTTTTGTGCAGTGATTTGCTGGAAGTTACATTTATCTAGGTTTATAGAGACTGAAGGAAACAGACAAAGGTACCACAGAATGACTAAATGAAGATTAGTAAACATATGCTGCCTTCTGTTCAGAACTAAACCACTTCTGTTTAAAAGATTAGTTGCCCATTTTTCTTACAGGGTGGAGATTCAACAGGTTCTACAACAATTGTTAACTACTTCTTTCTACTGGTCTATCTAGTAAAACCATCACAATGGTTTCTCCAGAGGATAAAACCTGGTTCACTTGGCTAGCTCCACTAAAAATAAGCTTTAAAAATCTATCATTTTAAAAACAATTGCCTTGTTAACAGTTGTGCCAAGAAAGCATACAAACTCCTGTGAACTTTCCTTAGCAATGGGAATTAAGCTTTGTAAGCCTGGGCTTGGAAACCATCTCTGTCTTAGAGCTGAAGAAGCAGTAAAGTACAGACACATTTTAAAGCTGGAAAACAGGTAATTCAACCACACAATAAAGGGAAGAAAAAAACAAGACAAAGCCAATGACTATCACACTTCAATAAGTAAAAGCATAGAGACTACCAGCATAGCTTCTAGTTCTTTGTGACAGGGATTGTCACGTCAGAACACAGCAAGCGTCATCCCTGTCTTTTAACAGGATTTTTATCAGAGTGGATGGATAGTCCAACGGGTAAGATGCAACCCTTACCCTCACAGCATCTCTTTGTGTTAATTACTCTTTCATGGTGTGAGAATACTTTCTGACTTCAGCCAGGGAATGGCTTTAACAGTCCTGGAATATTAATCTTACTGAGAAGTAAGAGCCGACGTCGCTCTTATCCCTGTAAGGGCCAACACCATAATTTGTGGTACAGATGCTACCAAATCAGCTTCCTAAAGCTCTTTGATGTTGTGCAGCCTCAACTTAGGTCCCTCTCAAAAAGTGACTGAGAACATTCATGCCAATAACAAGCACAAACTCACATTTCTTTGTTTTGTTTTGTTTTGTTTTTATCCTCTTTGCCTTGAGTGAGAAAAGCTCTGAAGTGAATTCCATAACAGTATGTGCATGTTTAGAAGCACACAGTTAAGAGCAAAGTGGAGCTTGTATTCACATGCTTTTATCAGTGTCCATTCAAATGATGCTAGAGTTGGCTGGCTGCAATTAACAGGATCTAAAACTGAAACCCTTACAAGTATAGCATAAATTTTCCTCCTTTCTTCAAACAAGCTACCACTGGAACTGAAAACAGAAAAGATGCAGGGGAAACAGGGATGAGCTGGTTTGAGTGGATAGGGAGGGCCATAGATCTGGGAGCTTTCCTGTGTTTCTGCCAAGGAAAGGAATTTCCCTTATTCAGCACTGAGATGTTTGTGTAAGTCAAACACAAGGGACAGCAGCTAGACCTATTTTAATTTGCAATTTTCAATAAATTATTGCACTTTTTATCTCTAAAATGTGTGGAAATTTTTTATTTTTTAATTCAGGTAGAGGACTGAAACTCAATTTACTTGGGTTCTAGTACCAGTCGTACTCAAGAGCATCCATGCCTTTCATGCCTTTTGTACCAGCAAGAATTCCACTACTTCAACTTTTTCTGTTTGGGTTTTTTTTCAGTACAAGAATCAAGTATACAAGTATACAAATATTTTAATATAGCAAACTCACAAAGAAAATAAGATTTTCAACACTATTAGATTGATGAGAAATTACCAATTACTGCTTTCACTTGTCCTGTGATTGGGACGGGGAGGGAACAACAAATAATGCAAAAGGATGCAATGTTTTCTGCAAATAATTAAGACCATTGCTCAGGTTTTGGATGCTGTTTGTCACAAGGCACCCCCAGTTTGATACGGCTTTCTAGATATGGCAGGACATGGCTTTCACATGAAACAAGCAGGATGAGAGATTCTTCCATTGGGCTGAAGCTGCATCTCTTCGGGTTTTAGCACTATTTTAGCTGCTTCTGGAGAGGCAGCACCCAAGCTGTGTATTCAAGTTCCAACAAGCTGCACACCCACACTCATGAATGCAAGCTGCCTTAGGGCACTCATATATTTTGAAAGGGGTTGAAGGCATCTGTGCAGCCATAGCTAATAGATCTAAGAGGACCTAAAGGGCTCAAGGTACAGGTTATCTGAAAAACAGCTCAGTCACTGTAGATGCTGACTTTATCTGGCATCTCATGAAAAACCCAAAGATTTAGACAACTAGGAGACGATGATGGTTTTCAGCACAGAACCCTTGAGACTGCACTTCATTTGCTTCTTTGGTAAGAAGGGTTCAAAGTTGTTTCTCTTCTAAAGCATGATGCAAAGACAAAAGCTTTCCTCAATCTTTTGGAACTGTGAAAAAAGTTCTATTTTATGTTTGCTTTTTAAACCATCAGAAATGCTTTTTGATTGTTATTATTTTTAGATTTTCTGCTACTTGCATCATTTAACCTGGGACTCATTTGCTAACATTGAAAACTGTGATATATCTGCTACTGGCAGTATTCATATCATTTGCAGGAAGTACAAGGACATAACATAGGTCCTGTTTGCTTGCATGGAGATGCTAAATCAGGAAACTACCGGCACATGGGCAGTTATTTTATGCCCCCATCTTAACATAAACGTCTCCACTGATTAGCTGAGCAGGGATGGACTGGGTACACGAGAATTTGGCATTGGATCCTGTTTTGTGGTGGTTTAGCAGGGTTATGAGCTCAGGCAGTTGGGTTTCTGTGAAAGATGATACAAACAAGGTGGGCAGTGAGAAACTTAAGACTAGGACCTGAGTATGGGCCTGAGAAGGAGCATTGAAATGCCTCTCTGTAAAAATGTGCAAAATAGAATAGAATAAAGCTGGAACCCAGAGCCAAACCCAGAATAAAGCTAGAACCCAGAGCTGCTGTTGCTCCCTATGGCTACCGCTGTGTCATGTAACTGGCTTGTACAAATATAGGAAATAAACTGTTCCTATGTTAATAGTATCTACCACAATAAAAAGTATTAGACCAAAGCACTAATTGGTAATCTTGTTGCCAGTCTTAGCACAGAGGAGACCCACATTAAATTGATGCAAGCTAAATCACCGTCATTTCCAGAGGTGAACACCAGAAATTAAGTTAGAACCATATTAGCAACCTAGTGGGCGTAAGCTTGAAAACCACCTCTTCTGACTTTAAGATACATAAAGTGTTTCACTGTCCTGTGTTGACAATGCACAAAACCCAAAATTCAGTTTAAGAGACAAAATGAGGTATTTTCATATAGAAATGGAATCACCACTTTTGCTACAGCTTTCTTTACTATAAAAGGATAATTGGACTTCACAAGCTTAGACTAAATGTCTATTTAGTCTACGTCATTGATCTATGTCATCTGTCAGATGACAGATCTACCTGTCATTATGATGCTACTTAATTCTGGAAGGAAGGATCTACTCAATATCAGGATATGATTGCAAATCATGGAGATGCCAAAGGTCCAGCAGTTGTTGAAGAATTGCTCATCCACCGTACCTACGGTGCACATCCAAGGATACACCACAAACAGTACTTGTGCAAACCCAGATTGTTCATGAATCCTTTTTTCTGAATGCTCCTTATCTGTCAGTAGCAAACAGACCAGAACTGTTTCGGGGCCAGGCAGCCATGTCCTCTGTCATGGTACTAGATGCACTTCTAATCTCTTGCTTGGCCAACAAGCAACATACCGGGTTTTAGGACAATCTGTCCTCTGATGTGGTCAGCAGTCCCTCAACCACAGCTGCACTTTGAGCACAGCCATGCACCTGATCACAAGGCAGCAGAAGTTTGCAACCTTGTGCCTCCCTCCACGCAAAATTATGCACTCCCACACCCCCCTTCCCCAGCTATGACTTGGGACATCTCTGCCTTAAATTATCAAGGAGAGTTAAGCTAAAAAGTGTTAGTTCACAAAAAGGATGAGCAAGGGACATGAACACAGCTTAATGTTCATTTGTGAACTTGGACATTCAACTGTCTGTGATCATCTGCACATACATGTAATATATTAATGCAACTCTTTAAAAGGAACATGTAAAAATTACTGCAAAACTAAGACAACTGGTAAGGAAAATCATATGTATTAATTAAGTGTAACCATATTAATTATATCGGATTTTATTTTCTGTATTAATTAGCAATAGTTTATGTTCCTGTTGGAACTTTTTTACATACAAAATTGTTGCTATTTATCACCTTTAAAGATACAGCCACAAGGCACTCATAAAAATTGTGAAATTTTGCTCTATAAAGCTTTATGTACAAAAACCTTTCCAGAAATCCTGAAATATAATACAGATTCTCCTACAGGGGGTCAGTGTTCTTAAAGATGAAACTAATATACTTGTAAACCTGTGCTGTCATTTTCTGACAGCAATGACCAGTGACAATTCCCCCATTGTACCTGATGAAAAAAGAAAACTAGGAAGAAATGGATAAAAGGCATATTTTCCAAATTATGTTCTAAACCCTTAAAAAACTTCCATTCAATGTTTGTATTAATCATAATACATCAGTACTTCAGGAGTTGTGGCACGACAGAGACTTGTGGAATGAGGAATCTTCCGTCAGCCTCCGCCGCCCAGGATGTATGCAGAAGAAAATGCACATAGAACAGTTTCATCTTAGCTTGGCTCAGTACAAACACTGATGCACCACTTATACGGGCAGTGTTAATATACTTGCAAAGACAAAATGATGCAACTCACTATTAAAAGCTGTCTTCTCATGATAAAAAAAAAAAAAAATGCTAATTTTAATCTGTGCTCCATAAGTTGCACAAATCAGTGAGCGATAGAGATGAAAACATAGTTACACATATTTAAGTTACACTTGAAGGTTTCTCTAAATGAACATATGCAAATGCTTGAAGCCCAGGGGCAGTTCTTTCTTACACTCAGGACATTTACATAGTTTCCAAGCTAATATTTAATCTCGTATTCAGTAAAACATCACTAATTACTTTCATAAATTCCTAACATCCTGTGAGATGTCTTTTCCCTCTGAGCTGCAAAACAGAATCTTCAAACACCTTCCCCATCAAAATAAGTGCAATGGTTTTCACTCTACAGTACTTCTAATTGTAAGAAAAGATCATTTTTAGTTTTCATCTTATTGCTTAACACTGTTTTTTGTAATTTTAAAGGATACTAAAATATTACACTTTGGCAGGAAGAATTTTGGGGCAGCAAGGAATAGGCGGGTTATGACACAAAGTTCAGTTGAAGAACTGGTGTGCTCTATAATAGTAACTTGATGAGAAGAGAGGAATTGCCACAGTGGATCACCCATAAGGGTCTATCTCTCTCGCTATCAATTGCTTCAAGGGAAAATTATAAGAAACTCGGCAGAAGGCTGTTACAGCAAAATTGACCCATGGAAAGCTTTTTTACCTAACATCTGTAATATTAGTGTGAGGATGCATTCATTTCCTGGTCTTTCTAGATATTTTTATTGTTCATACACAGATGTATAGTTTTATAACACAAATGGAAAACCTCTAGGAAACCTACTGCCTTTGTTTCCAATGGGCCTGTCAACATGGTAGCTGTAACGATGTTTTTCCTCAAACTACAGCACTCATACTATAAACTCCCACTACATCATGCACACAAAACAGCTGAATGAAAATTTCTAATCTATAGTCACTTTATAGCTGTTATTTTATATACATTTATCACGTCCCTTCGCTGATTTTCTCTCTCACACAAACAGTTCAAGTCTTTTCAGTTTCTCCTCCTACAGAAAAGTTTTCTCTGGTACTAGTGATTGTACATGGCTCACAATTCCCACCACAGCTGTTATTCTGATCTGACCTCAAGCATTTGATTATTGTAGTAGCCCTACAATGTGTCAGGAAAAATCCAAAAAAGCACTAAGAAGCGTGTCAGCATCTGCACTGCTAACGTCTAGACTGAACAGTAATACAGTGTGGTGCAATTTTAATGGATGATGCTCCTCTGCTTCATGGAACCCTCTTCTTCCCCTGCTCTTGCATTTTGTATTTACTTTCCTGTTTGTTTAAATTAGACATAAAATCAGGTCTCGCATGACACAAGAATTCTACAAGAATACTGCAGAATACCTACATAAGTAATTTCTTGTATTGATTTAAACCCTTAGGGTCTATTTCATGGATTTAAAAAAAAACTAAATAGGGCAGACTGTCCTGGCACCAGTCAATGTAATTTAACACAAATCCATAGAAGAGGATTGATCTTACTGAGCTTATCTCTAATATGGTTTACAAATACTGACTCTTAGTGCATTAACTTAGGCCCTCTTTGCTCTGAAATATATTTTTATGCCTACTCTCATACCAGATAGGCACCCAAGTATTTTATAAAAGATGAGAGAAAAATTACATTATATGAAGTTGAGAAGAGCCAGACTAATATCAAAACAGAAGAAAAAGAGGACAAAAGTAATGAATTTGCCTGAACCAATCTCGTATTTCATGACCTCGTCATGCAGAAGCTGCCTATCTATTTCGCAACAAGCGATAAATATTAAAATGAAATTTTTTTGCATGTCTTATCAAAAGCTTCCAATACCAATTGTTTTCACAAATTTTTTCTCCTGCAAGCAGTGAATGCCTCTTCATCAATCTTTTATCAAAAGCAATCTTGTTCTGATTTCAGTCTTATCAGAAAATCTTCTCTCTCTCCTTTGTTGTTGGTTTTTTTTTTTCTTTCTTGGCAGAAGGTACATGAATATAATTTTACACTTGACTGTGGCTGCATTTCCATCGATCGGGAAATAAAAAGTAAGGCTGAAGGATATGTCATGACCCTGCAGAGCTCCAATCAACAGAAACATATGTAATGATTCCACTGTGCCCGATAGTGACAAAGGAGGAAAGCATGTGTGCATGCCCACATGAATGTGTTAATATTCCTTTTTCCAAGGAATGCTTCCATTGCCAAATATTTCTAAGAAGAGAAAATGAAGATTTAACAGAGGACTTGATTTCCAGATACCTTCCTGACATCAAGCTTCAAAGAGAATATACATTATCAAAACACCAACACAGCACAGAGCTTGGGCTTTCAGCCTTACTTGTCACATGGGACATACATGGCAGGGTTTTGGTAGTAGGGCCTGTGGTAGGAAGCTGTGCAGGAACAGGCCATGAGTTGCCCTGTGCCAGTCACAGCTGAGCCCAGCCACCTCCAGAACTGGTGACAGCAACACATGTCATGCCAAAACTGCAGCCAGGCAGGTTAGCGTGTGGCACCCCAGCTCCAACCTATTTATGAAAAACCTGCAGCCACAGGGGTGAGGAAGATGCTCATGGAGACAGACGGCTGGCAGCACATGGCTGAGGAGACAGCTGGAGATGTGCTGCTGAAGGTACTGTGCTGGAAACATGGCCAGGGGCACTCTTTGAAGGAAGGCCCTCATACCAAAAGGGGTTATTCACAGGGGACTTCAGCCCACAGGCAAGCCATGCCAGGGTGGGGAGACCCCTGAGGGACTACAGCCCATGGGCACCCCACACTGGGGGGGACACCTCTGAAGGACTGAAGCCCACAGATGACCCATGCCGGGCAGGGACACTAAGAATGAAGGAGAGGCAAAGCAAAACCAGCAAGGAGTGTCAGAAACCATTATGTACTTGACTCCAACCGCCTGTGCTGCCCATCGCCTCACCAAAGGGACTGGGAGGGACTGAGCATAACCTGCAGTGAAAATAAGGTGACTTCAGACTAGGAAGAGGGGGTGAGGTGTTTACTCAAGTGTGTGTTTATTTATGTTTTCTCTTTTTACTCAAAACTCAACTCAGTGATCAGAAGTTTGTGTTAATTGACAATAAATTAAATTTAGTAAAAATTCCCTGAGTCCAGACTGGTTTGCCTGCAAGACTTGTTTGACCTCCTTGAACCCATAATGCGATAACTATTCAGTCTGAAGGCTCATTTCAAACATCACCTAGGACTGTGGGGGAAGAAAACATTCTGAACAAATACCATATGTTTTCTCCTGCTAAACCTGGACAGCAACCAAGGTTTCAATAAATCTGGACAAGATCCTCAGTTTGTACAAATAAATGTCATTCCAAAAGTCTCACAGTACACTGAGGCCAATGCAGAGTGACAGAGCTCCAGAACAGAGTGAGTTGTTGTGTTGGCTAAAGTTTGAATATATAATGATTTCCATGGTAGAGAGGAAGAGGCTGCAAAATTCCCCATTTCTGACTCCTGAGAGAAAAAAGCCACAATAACCATAAATAAAACCACCTTAAGAGAAAAGGGAAAAAAGTTACAAATGAAATTACATTCATGGGCAAATGACTGGAGGCTTGTGCTCCCCACACAAATGCTATGTTGGTGTTTGCTTCATGAGTGTGCATGTGCATCAGGTTGCTCCTGCCCCCTGACAGACAGAATCTTGGCTTGAATATCCCAGACAGAGGACCATTAAGGAGAAAAAGTGCCTCCTTTAGATGAATCCATAAATAAAATTTAAACTGCTCCAACCAGGTTGTCAGCTCCTGGGCTGCTAAGGAGAAAAGTCTCATGGTAGGAAAGCGTTAAGCTGAATCAGGGAGCAAACAATCCCAGTGACAGGATCATCACAGAGCCCCACCTTGTCATGATGCCTTCTCACACAGGCAATTCATATGTGAGGACAGATGAAGACAGGCAGGAGGACTCAATCATTAGGCACATAAACTGCTGGGTTTTAGGAACATGTTTTGACTTGATCCCACTCAGCACAAAGGTGGCAGACTTGTAGCATGTTGAGAGAACGCTGGAGAAAAACTGATGATTTGTCAGTGTTGACTCCGGAGTGAAAGATCCCAGAGAGAGAGGGAGGGCTATATAGTCATGAGTGGCACACAAAAGGTGACAAAAGAATGATTATTCACTCTTAAATAATAAAGAAGCATACGATGAAAATGCCAGGTATAACATAAGATAAAGGCTGTAATTTTTCACATAAAATTTTATATTTTATTTGTCTGTAGCTGCCTTGCCTCAAGGTGCAGGGAGGTGGGGGGGGAGGTGTTGAGGGTTAGAAGGTCAGCAGCAGACAGGGAAGTAGATCATTTATCTCTAAAAAACAGCACTGTGTGAGGACCCTTTCCTGTTATGCTATTTATATTTCTCCCTGGTGGTTTTTTTTAAACTATTCCTATATCTGACAGGATGTCTACAGGATAGGTTGGCAGATTTGGTAAAGACTTTTCTTCCTAGGTGAGGTGTTGGTAATGTAAAAGAAGAAAAACTTCTCTTTGTAGAGAAAGCTTAAATAT
The DNA here is from genome assembly GCA_013389945.1 of Fregata magnificens. Classification (NCBI taxonomy): domain Eukaryota; kingdom Metazoa; phylum Chordata; class Aves; order Suliformes; family Fregatidae; genus Fregata; species Fregata magnificens. Next base: position 12,258 of record WAAD01007258.1, read on the forward strand.
GCCAAATGCAAACATTTAACATTTTCGTCATGTTCCTGATGAAAAGAGGAAAAATTTGGCCAACTGGAGGCTGCAGACAAAGTACATATGATGCTTTCTCATCTCGAAGTTAACAGTAGCTATCACGTTAAGGCTCAAGCTGTTTTCTACCATTTCTTCCTAAGGCAAATCTCTCAAAATGCCTTTCCTCCCGATTTTCTCCTGTAACATCACCTCAATAGCAGATTTTGCAATCAATGAAGAAAGTCTCCAAGATTTGAGCAATGAAAGTAAATATGTTAATTTTTTAAGAAACTAATGTCTTTGTAGATAACATTAAGAGAAGCAGATTAGTCTCTAAAACACTATTCCATTTTTCTGCTGACAGTAAATGAAAGAAAACCTATTTCTTACAATATTTCTTTTCAAATCACATTATTTAAGAATGTAGAAGATGCGTTTTTGTAATGATCCTTAAATTACTGCAAGATCCAAAATTGTAATGCCTTGTTCTTAGGAAGGCTTTAGTGTTTTAATCTAGTACTAGAAAGACCATCTATCATTTTACACAGAACAGACAGAATGGTAGGGCCTACTGATATTATCTTGAGGTTTGTATATGAGAATTGTCATGGTAAATAAGCTTTGCAACACCGAAAGGCATGATGACATCTTTTTTCAAGGAGGGAGAAAATTTGCTAAATTCCTGTAATTTTTGAATGTTAATGTATGCATATGCAGAGGACAGTAATTGCTCTAGCAGGCCTGTCAGTCTGAAAGAAAGATAGCTCTAGTGAAGAACACTTGAGCATTTTTTTGTCTTGTTTTGTTTCAACTCAAGTTTTTCCATTAATCTTGAGGTACCAGCTATGAATGCATATAAGGTCCTACAGAACATACACTACAAATGTGCATCATAAATATGTGTCATTAATACAACTTGCAATAATAATTACTGAACCTGGGAAGAAACAAAGAATGAAAAGATTCCCGTTATCTGTTTCAAAAACTCAGGAAGCTAATTTCTGTTACACATTAATTCACATTTGTTGTATTTTTTTTTTTTTCATAGGGATGAGGTAGTAAACATATAAAACCATTTAACTAAAATGTCCTTTAGGCTGATGGCTTATTATGAAAGTTCCTCAACACCAGTCATTATTATGCTCTGATTTACATTTTTCATAATATAATGCTACATTGTAAGCATCTGGAATAATTTTTTTTCTGGCAGATTTCTGTCTAAGGATCAATTTTCAGGGAAAAATCTCAGCTTAAAGAATTCAGATACCTGTAGGAATGAGACTAAAGAAAAATACTCTGGTTTTCCCTGATTAGAAAAAGTTCTGATGATAACGAACCGGGTCGTGATGGTACAAAAACTCACTAACTGGCACGGGGTATTGGACTATGAATATGAGAAAAGGGCTGAGAGCCTAATGATACGTGAAGTTCAACAAAGAAGTTGTTTGACAAGGACAATGGGATTTGAAGAAAAAGCTTGGGCCTGTGACCACAGGGAGACAATCCACTCCCAAAGTGCTCTTTACAAAAAGACAAAAGAATGTTGCCTTAAAAAGATGTGTTATGGTAAGCAAGCTACTTAAGTTTCAGAGGTGTTCTTTAATTAGGTGTTCCAAATTTTCTATGTGTTTATCTTGAGACTTAAATACTGTGCAATAAATAAGTCTTGGAAGTCAAATTATTGTGCAGCAAGTTGGAAAAAAATGAAGAGCCTACCTTTACAAAAACCTGACTATTCTGTAGAAAACGGCAGTCTGGCTGTGTCATTAAAGGTTATATCATAAACCATGTGTACCATCTACTAGGAGATCTAAAAATCTAGTTTTCCTCTAATCCTTACAAGGTTATAGCACATTATTGTGTTCCTTCTTTATTCCAAGACAAATGCATCTTGACAGAAATTATGTCTTCTTTTCCTTCTGCATTACTTCCCTGTCCCTTACTGAGAACAGACAGGCTAGGCTGGTTTTAATGCTTGTATGAAGGATGGCAAAACCCAGCTTATTTAGGGGAATGGCTATGATGGACAATTTCCTGTTTGTGTTTGAAACTGTTTAACACAGTGGTAATTTCAAGCTCATCTGTTTTACTCAGGATATTGAAGAGATCTGAAAAAAAGATCATTTAAAGAACTTTGCTAGATATAAGAAAAAGCTGTTTGCTTTCTGCTGCATCATAGTTATCTGAGATATATTATTTATGCTTTTTTTTTTTGCTAGATGGTCATATTTAGAAGAATGTTCTTTTTTACAGGGCTTCAGCTGTTACCAGATTGGTATGGAATTGGATGTAGATGAACATACAAATAGTCATCACAAACTTCATTAGCAGCAAAGGGGGTCATATCTCCATATATCCAGAGTAAACAAAAGAGACAACATGCAGTTGGATAAACTCAATCCATCATGGGAACCTTCATAATGTGACAAAAATAAAATCTGGTTCTGAACTATAGCTCTAATACTTCATATTGCAATTATTATTTCGGTCTCTGAAATCTTTTTGAGAGCTTTAATCATGAAGGAACTGCTAAACCTCTTTTTTTTTTTTTTTTAATACAACAAACCCAACAAGTAAATCAACCTGTGCCATTAAAAAAAGAATGAATAAAGCCTGATTTCCTAAGGATTTTGGTTCCACATCCCACTGATCCTATTTTAACAACTACGATTTCCCTGTGCATTCCTGTGATGGCTTACTCCACTTGTCTGCCACACTGCCAGGTCATCACCACATCCACAGATCTTGCTGCATTTCTCCCAGCTCCCTCACATATCCTCTGACTCCCCCAGTTGGCAGAATACACCATGAGTGCCTCAGGGCTGCACAGGCCAACAAGCTGCTCCTGCTGCTAGAACGAGCGGATGGCAGCTGAGGTCTGCCTGTCCTCTACTCAGTGGGGACACTTACTTGTTTTTTTCTCCTCTACTGAAAAATGGATTTTCTTTTTTTTTTTTTTTTTGATCCCTGAGATTATTACCTTCCTGTCAAGTTTGGCTGATATTGCCCATCAGTTTAGAAAGTTAATATGAGAGCACAGACAGGCAGTTGAACAGGCAGATGTGTACCCAAAGGTAATGCAATAACAATAAACTGCACTTCCTTAGAAAACAAGCCTAAAAATTATAGTCCAATGACAGCAAAGCTGTAATTTATCTTCAACAGTAGCTAAAGAGGAAACAGGAGGGTCTACTGGTTTTTTGAAAGCTATTTCTAGGGATATTAGTGACTGATTGCACTTTGCATTATAACAGCTGGGTGTCTTAATTTGTTATGTCAAGTGTTTGTTCGTTCTCTAATTATGACACCATGCTCCACAATGTGATGCTCTTATATATTTTTTTATATGTCATACAATGTATAATTACATTTCCTTATGCTCCTTGTGACTTTCCCAAAACTGATAAGACATCTTATGGGGTAATCTATAATCAGTTAATGAATACTAAATAAACAAAACAAACTTAGAAGATTAAAGCATGCTAGGCCTCCTGTTTTTAAAAAAGCAACAATCTAGCCCTTGTGCTGATGCATAATATATGCAGTTCAGAAAATACAGAATCAAGTCTGGTAAATCCCTGAGCTACTAGGCACTGCTTTATGCTTGGGGGATTTATGCAAACACTGTGTGGGATGGAGAAGGGAACTGAAAGGAGGAAGGATACAGGAGGGAGTATGGCAGAATTTCACAATATTCTGTAAGGGAACGTCAGCTTTAATGCTTCTACCCTTGGAAGCTGCAAGGGACTGTTCTGAATGTCATACCTGGGCTCAAGCCCTTCCTCTAGCACAAACACCATGTCCATGTGAATACATCCTTGTGTTGAGGATACAGAACTTTAGCCCAGGGGTAAGCTGATGTGTTCTGTATGCCTGTCCGTACGCACGTCGTAAGGCAACCCAAGGGCAGCTGTAGTCACCACACAGATGTATAGCACCATAAATTATATTTGCTTTTACAGTAACATCAGCTGACTTTGCTGTTCTTCCTTATGTGCATGCCTCTCCTGAGTCTGAAGTCCTCACAGAACAAAGTCTAAATACCTCCTGGAGGTGAACAGGATGTGTCCTGTATCCAGATCATACAGAAAAGTGAAACAAGGTAAAGCAGCAGACTAGATTTAGCCAGCATACATCCACCCATCTACTAACAGACAGTATAAATATCACTCGGTATCTCCTGATCATTTTCTAAGTAGCACGATCCAATCTGGGGACATGAATGCTGGGTCTGTTGCGCTGATGTTCGCAGGCACTATTTCCTCCTGCTCCAACCCTCCCCTACACAGGCTTTTTTCTATTACTTGCCCAATGCTAGTATTGGAATCAAGACACTTCAATATAAGGGATCCTATCTGGGTTTTTTGTATCTTGCTTTATACCGATGCAGTTAGTAACATTTATTTCCTTTTTTGTTCTCCTTGACACAAGTTATTGTTTCTCTATTTCAAGGAAAAACTCAGCAAAACTATGTCATTTTCATATTTAAAAATGTAATACTCTAGCTAGCAAGATCTAATAAAAAGAGGGTTCTTAGCTCAAGATGTGACTTCTTTCAGCAAAAGTAAAAAAAATGTTAATTGATCCAAATGTTGCATTAGCAGCTTTCAGCAATAACAAAGTAGTTCATGGCTGATTTGATATACAGAGGGAGGGAGAAAGAGGGAATAAGCCTGAATAACACTTAAGAAAGGGCTTTTCATTATAATCTAAGCTGGAGAAAAAACATGGGAAGGTTGTTAGAGGCATTTCCATAGGCTGACTTATCTCTTAGATATTATCATGACCCCAGTGAGGTCTTTAGTTATTTGAGTGAGCAGTTATCTAATTTTTACACACAAGCACAGTAGATTTTTTTCTCAACAAAGAAAGATGCACAACTGGATAAACATATATTTATTTACGCTTCAGATCCTCCTAAAATAGCATGACTATCTTCCTGTTCACACAATTCTGTTTATTGACTTAAAAGTATTATATAGACAATACAAAATCTAAGCAGGGAAAAAGTCATTCTGGTTCCCTTTCTTACTAGCAAAGAAAGTGATGGCACTGAATACATAATTCAGTTCAATGGTTAATTTTGATGCTCATTTTTGTCAGTACTTGAATCCAAAGAACAGATTTGTTGAGAGAACACTGAGTTCTTTTAAATAAGTAAAGTTTAAAGAATTATGAATGCTAGTGGATAGAGCAAAAGAGGATGGAATATTAAAAAATAGTAAAGCACATCGAACAGATCATAAATAGATGTCACAACAAATTGATTCAGATGTTAAAGGAAAACTCACAAAGATCAAAGAGTAGTTTCATAAGAAAATGCAGTAAGAGGTAAGGGATAAAAGCTTTGTAAGTCTGTAGTGCAAATGGGAAATGAGGGGACAAAGTAGAAAGAGACGTGAGTAAATGGAAACCTAGAAAGTCCATCGGCATTGTGCTGTAAAATCACTACTTTGAAAGGTCATGACACAGCCTTTTCATTATTTCAGGCACTCTGTTGTAACAAGCTGCCAAAAAATGATAATTATGCCACAGACACAGAGGGCAGAAGCTAAGTCCCAGCAGATGTTGAGGCTGAGCGGCATACAGTGTGGAAGCACCCAGGTTTCTGCCATGACACATCAGCGTCATGGGTCTGAGCCAATCCACACCAACTGATCTTGGACCCAATATCTTCTCCTCTCTGTATAAACAGCATAGACCTACCCAGTCCAATCTTTATGTAAATATACAAACAATTCTGCTTCTCCTCTTTGGAAATGGCATTCCCATTCTTCCTTAATTCACACATTTCGCTCCCCAGTATTCTTTCCTTTTCTTTTGTTCATGGCTCACCTGCTTCCCATTTCTTCTTTTCACTGCTGAAGAACTGAATTTTGCCATCTTGCTTCATTCCTGCAGTTCTAATATATAGCATCACATAAAATTTGCATAACTCATTAACCTTCCTAGAGTTTTTTCAGTGTGGATTTGGATCTGTATTTTAGGCATCCTGAAGTTTGTTGACATTCATATTTAAAGGATTTGTATGTGTAGCATTAGTCAAGTCATCCCCTCCATCTGAACTTCTCTCTCTTTTTTTGAGGAAGCGAAACACTTTCTTTTTAATTAGTGTTCTTTAGTTTTCCTTACACTTCAAGACTGATTATCTTCTGTTCTGCATGTTCCAATAGAGGATTCACAAAGAGGAATGTAACCTAATGTGGATATTTGTTGATGAAGACAAACAGGATACATGTACTTCTACCTACCAAATGTCACTGCAATGCGGACAATGTAAGTTAGTACTGATACTAGTTGAAATAATTTTTGCATATCATTATATGTAGAGATATAGGCATCTAAGAGCTCTATGAACTTTTCCAGTCTCTGATGTAAATCAAATACCTAAATGTTTAATCGATTGCTCAAGAAAAATCAAGTAAATTTATAGCACCAACAGAGGAATTTTCAGTTCCTGGACAATTAATCGGTTTCTCTCGGCTATATCCAGGACTATACCAGTGACATATAGTATTTTTAATTTTAATACATTATTTCTCCTGTTTATAATCAGACTAAATATAACTGAATACAACATGAAAATACTAGATCAAAATGTACTTCCCCTTAATACATTCTTACTACAAGCTGCGCTGGCAAATATATCAGAAAGAGAATTCTTGAAGCAGAGTATTGAAAATGATTGGCCAAAGTAGCCTGTTTCTCAGTCAAATCTGCTCTGAGACTGATATAATCATGAAGAGGATATGAGAAATGAGGAAATAATTTCTATTTCCACATCTGTGTTCTAGCCCAGAATCAGGTAAGTTACAGAATTTGATGGAATATTTCATGTATTTTTTTAAACCATTTGGTATCTAATTCATATATTATTCATACACATTTTGCATGTTTTGTGCATGTGAATGTACTTTATAGATGCATGATGCTACCTCCACAACTTAGTCTGTGGAGGTGTATTCACTGAAAAATTACCTTGATGCCTCTTCTGATTTCTGATCTAATGTATTTGAAAACCCATGTCCAAAGATAAATAAGAAGAGATTTTTCAGCTGCACACACTGCTAAGTTAATTAGTAAATATTATCAAATGAATGTACCTGTCATGCAGTAGCAAACTAGTATGAATTTCAGCTGTTTTGCATGTTTTGCAAAAGTTTTACCAGTAGTATTCCTTCAATAAAAGTTTATCAGAGGATTCCACAGTCAAGAAGAATAATGACTTTGTTTAAAATATACTTCCTTGTTCAGTGGTGAAATGACAACAGGACTTGAAAAAGAAGTGGGCAAAAATTTAAACAAATAGCACTCAATATTGATGTAAAAAGTAATGAGAGATGCCAAAATATAAAATGAAATTTATTTCATGGGGAAATAAGCAGGGTTTTAAAAAGTATTTTGGAATAAAAAAGGAATTTGAAGACTGACATAAGCCCACTTATACATACAGACAGAAAAAGTATTAATAATGCAAAAGAAGTGTACAAAATACTTTTTCTCTCCATTTGTAGAGAAGAATGAAGGAGTAACTATATAATATAAGCATGAAGAAGTAATTTCCATCCTATTAGCATCTAAGGAGGATGCTGAAACATCTATAAGCAGTTTAAAATATCAAAAGACTTGGGTAGTCTAGGATTCTAACGAAGCAGACAGTGAAGATCTCTGACTTCCTTATGTTAATTTGTGCTTAAGTGTGAGACACTCTATTTTGTAAAACGAGCAAGCAAGATAACCTGCTTGCTCCAGTATAAGACAGGTAGCTAGATGTCAATCCAGAGAAAAAGAAATTCAGAAGTTTACAAAGGAGGTACTTTAATTTAAAGCTTTAAAAACATATGTACTATTAATTTGGGTCAACAAGACTTTATGGAAAAGTAGGTCTTGCCAAACAAAATATTTCATATTTTAACATGGAAATGAGCAGCTTGGCTGAGAAAGATAACTTCCTTTGCCAGCAACACTAACTTACTTAAGGAGTTGCCTCTCCTCCTCACCCTCAGCCTGTTGCAGAGCTGTTCCAGCACCCCAGCTGATGTTCTAGCACAGCCTGCGGAGCTGCCCTGTGAACAGGATGAGAGACTTAACCTACATCTGAAATAATACCTTCCCCCTCATTTTTAAACTCTTCCACACTTCTTTCTCCTGTTCAGTGATAGTTGCATAAACCTTAACGAAAGGCATGGAGCTGCACGGCAAAGGTAGGAATGAGAGATTGAAGGTGAAAAGGTACATTCCTATGAGGTAAAATCGCCACCAAAGCCTCTATTTCATGGAACTACCACCCAGCTTATTTAGAGCAACATGTTGTTGTGAGGACTCATTAACAAATGGGGCTCTTCTAAGAATTTTTCCACAGTCACTGGTACTAAGCTTGATGCTTTGCAACACTTTTTAATCAATAGTATGTGAATAAATACACAATCACATCTGATGTGTACAGCTTTAATCTCAATTATTTTTATGATAGTGAAATATAGGAAGGATGCAGTGGAGAGGTATAAAAAAGAGGTGGAAAAAATTACACACAACTCAAAACAAGATAGGGAGCTCAATCTGTTGAACTCTTAAAAATAAAACTGATATGTGACTTGATTGCATAAGGTAGAAATATCAAATGCAGAGTATGTTGAGAAGTCATTAAAGCCATAGAGCTTAACAACAGAAAGACAGAGAAAACTAATGGTTCCTACATTAATTGGTTCCATGTCTTAAGAGCCACTCTGTAAAGAAGTTAGCAGCCAGACTGTAGAAATGAAAGGCTCCTTTTAATCTTAGTCGCATTAGATTTACGCTAGTATTTGCTTCGGTGACTTTTACAGAAATGTCAACACTGGTGAATACCTGATAATCCAAATCTTCAAAAACAGGTCTATAGAAATTCCTGCTAACCTCTTAAGGAGAAAAGATACTAATGCCATCATAATTTGATGAACTGTTTTTCTTTTAAAGGAAAGATTGCTTCTAAATATGGAATGTAAATGCACCTGTTATACACATGAGCAACAGAAGCTCATGTAACATTTTTCAGTATTACATATCTTTCTTAATAAAGCCAGAAACATTTTAATATTTTATAATTTCCCATAATGCTGGTAATTACCACAAAAACTTAATTAGATGGATGCCTCTATAAAAGTGTCAGAGTTTGAAGGCTTCTTTAGTCAGTGCTGCACAGCTGTGCTTTTCTAACTTCCTGATTGACAGCAATTACCATTCTCATGATCTCTCAATATGACCAAACTGTTGTAATTTGGTTTGGTAACGCTAACAAACAAAATCTCATGAGCTGTAGCCCTATTTTTCTGAATGATCAGTCCAACAAAATTTCAGGAGGACTCCTCATCAACAGATGCCTCTATGGGTCCTCTCAGCCCATCTGCACCCTCCTTTGCACTGCTGTGATCCTCTCTGGATTCCATGCTGAGGACACGTGAAGAAGAAACTAGCAGAAAATGAACCTGACAATAAAAGAAGTCATTTTTGCTGGATTAGGGTGTTACACCAGATCACAGAGGAGTTCCACTTGCTCAAGAGGTGAGCGGTGGGAGCATGTGGCTACGAGCAGGGAAAACAGTGGGCGAAACGGTTTGAAGGGAATTGGCTAGGTCCCAGTTGGTCACAACAAGCTAGACTAGCTCAGCCAAGCCATTTAACTGCTGTTTCTTACACATATGCTATCTAGCTTTCTCTTTCTCCCACTGATGCAACCTGCCAAGCAGCCTCTCTTGAGTTTGTAAACAGGCAACTTCTTGATCTGTCCAGCTTAGCTTCTGATCAGGGCAGCCAGGGTTATGTGGTCATTGCACTGGACAGGACTTTTTTACCAGCCTCACTGCAGAAAAGAGCCTTATGTAGCTTCTTCCATTAAACTGAATAATGGTGCTTAATACATAAATATCCTTTAACTAGATTTACAATTTTGTAAAGACCAGAAAACAATCTGATGGCAGTAATTATACTATTGCTTGTCTAAGTTCTTTAAAGCAGCATATATTGTCCACTACACACTGACAGAAGAAACAGGATAGAAATGGAATGTCTCCCATTTGAGATACATTTCAGAATTTTGTTAGCTGTATTTAAATCACAGAATTAAAAAAAAAAGGCTAACACAGCAAGAAAATCAATGTATTTTTCAATATCACGTGATGTGCAATTATCTTAAATTGGAGGTATAAAGTAGGATCTGGTTACAAATTATAAGAACTATAAGACACCAGCAACTTACAGCTGGTATCAAAACAAAGAAACAAGAAGAATATAATTCTGGAACAAATTTTATAACTCAAGACTCTCCATGTATGAGAAACCATAGTAATATTTTTGTTCCTATCAACAATGGACTGATTAGACAGGACCCATATCTTTATTATCTACTTCCTGAATCATTCAGTATCACCCATCCCTCTACCCCAACATTTTAAACTCTTTTCTTGGAATTAAATGAGTTGTATATTTTGTATAAGAGCAACATATAAATAGATCTTTGTAAATGAAAAACATTTCCACACTCCTGGTGTAATCCCCTGACATTTGCACCCAGCATGATTCAGCAGCAGGAGACAACACCTACCCTCAATTTGCTCCCCACATACCTAATTATACTAACACATAGTGATTTAACACTGTGAGACAAAATGATCCCAAGGGCTTTCTCTAGCTGGAGGTCTCCTTGTCCCTGCAAAAGAGCAGAAGGCTCTGGCTCTATAGCATATGTTTCTATTTACAGTGTATGTTCTTACTGATGGCCTTAGAAGCAAGTTAGTCCCCATACTAAGCTCCATCCATGCTGCCACAGCTATACCAGTAGTCCCACTTGGAACAGTTTAAAGCTAGTGCAGGTACCTTTCTGGATAAACTGCAACAAGTCTGTAACATCTGTGGACACAATTTAATTAGGAATCCACAGGCTGTTCTACTCATTCTCTAACATGGCAGGATCCTCTTGTTTATGAGTACCGGTAGTTTCAAGCAGAGACAACTTGGTCAACACAGCTCCAGCCAAACCATGCAGGGTGGAAGATAAATGAGGGGGTAAAATAGGAAAGAATACTGGTGGCATGTGAATGAGCTCATGTCCTGGCTTTGAATCTCTGTTCCACACTTTCTTCTTCCTTTCCACAATGTTACGGTGGAAAATATCTTACATATATTTATTCTAGGTTGCAGTGGCCTTATCACAACAGGATCCTGAACAGTGCTTATGAAAAACACATACATCTACAGCTATCTATATAGATCACTATTCACATACTGTAAACATTACAGAACTGTTCATCCCTATGAATTCAGGAGACATCTGACAGAAGAGAAGAGCCAAACAGCAGTCTGAGAGGAGCTGATTAGAGTCTCTCCTGTCCTTGAGTCTCAAAGACTACGGTTATGAGTCACGCACTGATAAGAGACACACATTTCTGTGTGGTCTCACCGGGAGACTTGCACAGGTATCTAAAGTCAGAGTATACATACACTATATGTACGATTCACTTCTTTTCACCATCAAAATACTGTGAAACCTGGGCTGTAATCTGGTAACTGCTGTGACAGACTCAGCAAGTCAGGAAAAAAAAGGACAAAACCTAATCCAGCTACAACCACAAAAAACTAAAGTCAACAGAGCACAATTACTCTACCTCGAATTGAGCCAGGGTGTAGACAGGTTCTCAAAGATGTCAAAAAAACCTTAATCATTGTAACAGTCAGGTCTCATCTTTTCTGTGTGCTCTAAAGATTAGTGGCAATAGTTTGAATCACAAGGTGACATTGGTTGAAGACTGAACCACAACTACATAAATAAAGATTATAACATACATTAAAATAAAGCAAAACTCTCCCTCCCTCCAATATGCCAGAAGTTCAGTCCAATCTTTGTTCAAGACCTGGAGTAGCAATGAAGATATTTAGGTTCTCATTTCCAGGACATACTAAAGTGAACCTTAAATTATTTATTTTGGTTTCCATGATAGTGTGTTTCCTTAGCATCAGCATGAAACATCATTTATGACTTTAATACGCCATATTCCATACATTTTAGCCTATCTCACAGCACATCTATGCAAGGCAGGAATGCTTTAGAAATCAAATGTTTAATTTCACCATGATCATACAAACTGATATAGATGAAACAATATTCCATTCATTCCTCAGCTCCTTCCTTGTCTCCCCACTTCACACCTAACCCCCACAGAAAACCCCGCACCCCCCATATGCCTGGGAAAATGTGTGGGCAGATTTACAAGTCTTTCGTAATGTTACAGCCAGAAAAGAAGTTTGAGGTTTCTTTAATTTCATTTTTTAAACAATCAATTTGATTTAAAAAATCAAATAGACATTGGTGAATTTGTTCTGCGAGACACAAGGAAGCCACCATCTGGAGCTCACTGAGATACAAAGAGATAAAGATTCCATTCATCAAGGGTCATACTGAGCACAGTGAAGTGCTAGCAGTAATCTGTTGCTTCAGAGTCTGCCTCAAAATCTTATATGCTTTGCAAGAGAAAAATGAAGATTTATATATTATCTGCCTGTTGATACTGAAGATTAGAAGAACTATTTATTATAAGTCCTTTATGGAAGCGTTAGCCTTGCCACTAAAATCTATTTAGATGGTTTGATAATTCCTTTCAGGAAACAAAAAAAAAATTTAACGGGGAAATGTAAGTCAAATATAATCAAACAAGTAATATTTTGATATGCTGTTATGTTAAAAGATATTACCCAAAGGTAAATTCTAAAGTTGTTCTTTTATTAATTGCCTAAGGACTAAAAAATATTAGTGATACTTACAATGATGTACACCTTTTACATTATGCAAATCTTAGACCTCAGCTCTAATCTCCTACTTAACAGTGGGGATTGTTCTTGCCTGAGGTCCCTACTACTCATACTTCAAGAGACTAAAATTAGCTCTCCAAACCATATAACTTCTCTTTGATATAGACCAACCTCAGCCTTTATGAAAAGGAAAAATGGCAGTACGGAACTTGAAAAGTAATGATGTTCCTCTCTTAAAAATATGCCCTCATTTGAGACATCCGCCATTGTCTCTATGGCGCTTGATTTAGAAACTGTGACTGTGGAGCTCTGCTGAAGCACAACAGTCTGTCAGGCGAGTATAGACTTCTGTGTACATACTGTAAGAATAGCAAAGTAAGCACCCTAATTCACAGAAAACGGAGAAGTTTCTTTTAAGCAGTGGATGTGTCCAGCTATTTCTGCTTTCTCCATGACCCTTATTACACCAATGGTGTATGGGATTATATAGGGCAGATCAGTACCTCCTTCGTACTTTGGCAGGCTATCCTTAAATCGGAAGATGCTACCTTCGGCTACTGTTTAAGAGACTAAGAGAAGTCTTGTTCAGAAAGGTGATGGGGAGGTTGAGCAAGGTTATTGTTTAAGAAATGTTATTTCCTCAGAAGATGCAGGAGGTAAAATGAAAGATATTCCACAAATTCAGCCCCAAGAAAACAGTATGATTTTTGCAGTACCTTTGCAAAAAATGAACTCTCTGTTTCCCATAAATTCTATTTTACAACATATGTAGATCAGCACAAAGTGCACTGAAAAATAAATAAATGTTGGTCATAACTAGTTTGAAACTGGATTAAAAATGCTGAGGATCTGATTAAAAATAGCCAGGGATAATTTACAGTTTTATTCGTTTTGGAATGTGCCTCTATACTGATTTTTTTGCAAACTACATGTGTTGTGGGGTCAGAAGACACAAACAGTCATGATGTGATGGGAGAGTTAGGTAGTACAGGAGGGTGAGTAGTTCTGGAAATTACGATCACTTGTGGGATTTCGCACCACAGAAATAACATCTTCAGAGGTTAAAGTACCCAATAAAGAAACAATTCTGAACTTGTTGAGGTAGAACGCAAGCTCAGCAGACATAGAAGTTCATTGAATCAAGCACAGCACTGGGAGCAAAGTAGCTTGAATTTCCCTACACATGCGAACTGTAAAACAACACATGATGCTTACTGGAAAAGTTCCTGCTTACATCTATTATAAGCTGGTCTGCAGTCAAGAAAAAAAGCTGGCACCCACAGCTCTACCTGGTGGTTAGCTGTGCTGAAAATCATGGCTTATAGGTACCTCTCTGTTTAGGCTCTCCTTGGAGACTTAACTCTTATGGGTCTATAATAGCTTTCTTGATCAGCTGAGTATCTTCCAGGTTCTTTCCTCTAAACTGTCCAGAATCCTTATACTTTACTTATACAACTATTTTCTGCATAGGTCCTGGCCATCATGCAAATAGCCACTCATTCCTGTGCTAGTGGGGCAGTTTGCCCATCTCCTCCACTGCAACAGCATGACTGGAATGGTCCAGACTAAACCACTCATTTTGCCAAGAACTTTTCATCATCTCACCAATACAGTTTGCAGAATGGCTTCAGAAGCAATTGCACAGCTACAGCTGAGCAGGAGGTTAGTGAGAGTAGGACTTCTTAGACACATCATACAGAAATTGTTTGTGCCACAACTCAAGATGCCAGCCTCTAAACCATTCCGATATCTGCTTAGCTTAGCCCAGGTTGGGACAGGTGAGCCCCATCAGATAGGTAAGAAGAATGCCCCTGCTTGGAAGGGAACTACGCATGCTCCAGGAGGAAAGCTTGAAGAGAATAGACTCTAAGGTGTCTCAGGGACTGGAAAGATTAAGAGAAAAACAAGGACCTAGCAAAGGAAAGAGACTGCTAAGAGGAGAAGGGAGTTGAAAAGCTTTAGAGGTGATGGAGGAAAATCCATTTTTTTGTCAGTCAGAAGACTGAGTTGGCTGACACTAAATTGAACCCAACCAGAAGGACACAGTGTGCAAAGAGCAAAGATGTTTATAAACTGCTTTTATTTCTATTCCTTTTCATCTAATCAACTTGAGTTTTCCTAATTGAAAAAGTTAATTTAATTATAAGCTAATAAAAACGTGGAGTGGGGAGTAGTTGTTGAGTGGGTGAGGGCTGTTGAGTTTAAGACCTTCCCCTTCAGACACTTCACTGCAGAAATAGGTCTAGGTAAATCCTTTTCAACCTCCTTTTAGCCAACCTGGGTGTCACCACATATTTCAGCATAAACATAGTAACATTTGCAAAGCAATATCTATGAATTCTTTGTGGACTCAAAATATTAGGAATAATTCCTATTCTTACAGATTTCAGCACGAACTGGAGTAGACCTTAAATGTTCAGTAAAGTATCTTCAGGATACTCTAGAGCACATTTACTGTGATTCAGTGAAGTAAATATAATTAAAATCAAACTAACTTTTCAAAAGAAAGAACAAAGTACATTTTGTGATATAGTATCTTTGATTTGGTTAATATGAAAAACTGCATATTCCACAGTGGGTTTCCAATTCATAATTAATTAGTAATTTTTATTGAATTTACTCTTACAAATATTTTGTTTTAAACAAAACCCAAGAGCACTGTAGATTTCATTTTCATTTTGTTCATTTTCTCTCCATTGCCATGAAAAGCCATTCACTGCTTGGCTCTAATAATTGTTCAAAGAATGTCATATAAGTTTTGAATTACACTTGCAGCCTATTTATAATAATTGGGGATTCATTTAGCCTTACTTATCATACCAATCAACATGGCAAAACATACATGTAGGTAGGCTTCATTAAAGAATGAGAGAAAGACTTCTTGAAATGTTATATATATCCTGAATCTGACTAATCCGCAAAATAAAAAAAAAATTATTACCATGGCTGGCATATTTTTCCACATTTACTTCCTATATGTAGATTAAGTTATGATTTCATTTTGACATATTTATTTGGTGTTCCTGTGACAGATTTGTATTCAATAGACAGATTGAGTATGCATGTGTTTGAATTATAAATATTTTATACATTTCTTCTCTGAACCTGGATATATATATTCTCTACAAAGAAGGAAAAGAATCAGTTAGATCACAATAAAAACCCTATTGTTTGGCCTTCAAATAACAAGGGAACAAAAAAGTTTGCACTGCCACAGTTTATGCTTCTACAGTTTCTGAGACAAATATTCGCATCACCAAAATACACTTACATTCCATTTCACTGAAAATCTTTTAAAAAAATTGATGGATACAAAGACTAAAAATGACAAAAATAATCACAAAAATTTCCCCGATAGATTTAGGTTTGAGATAGATAGATAGGTTTGAGACCATCTGAGGCACCTGAAGGTGCACAATTCCATGGGACCTGATGAGATACATCTGCAGGTCCTGAGGGAACTGGCAGATGAAGTTGCTAAGCCAATATCCATCATATTTGAGAAGTCATAGCAGTCTGGTGAAGTTCCTACTGACTGGAAAAGGGGAAACAACCCCTGTTTTTAAAAAGTAAAAAAAGGAAGATCCGGCAAAATAAGGAGGTGATTGGTGACAGCCAACATGGCTTCACTAACGGCAAATCATGCCTGATAAATTCGGTGGCAGCCTACGACAGGGTTACAGCGTTGGTGGATGAGGGAAAAGCAACTGACATCATCTACCTGGACTTGTGCAAAGCATTTGACACTGTCCCGCACAACATCCTTGTCTCTAAATTGGAGACACATGGATTTGATGGACAGACCACTTGGTGGATAAGGAATTGGCTGGATGGTCGCACTCAAAGAGTTGTGGTCAACAGCTCAATGTCCAAATAGAGGCCAGTGATGAGAGGGGTTCCTCAGGGGTCACTATTGGGACCAGCGCTGCTTAACATCTTTGTCAGCAACACGGACAGTGGCACTGAGCGCACCCTCAGCAAGTTTGCCACAACACCAAGCTGTGTGGTGCAGTCAATGCGCTGGAGTGAAGGGATGCCATCCAGAGGGACCTTGACAGGCTTGAGAGGTGGGCCCGTACGAACCTCGTGAAGCTCAACAAGGCCAAGTGCCAAGGTCCTGCACATGGGTCGGGGCGATCCCAAGCACAAATACAGGTTGGGCAGGGAATGGATTGTGAGCAGCCCTGAGGATGAGGACTTGGGGGTGTTGGCTAATGAGAAGCTCAACATGACCCGGCAATGTGCGCTTGCAGCCCAGAAGGCCAACCGTACCCTGGGCTGCATCAAAAGAAGTGTGACCAGCAGGCTGAGGGAGGTGATTCTGCCCCTCTACTCCACTCTCATGAGATCCCACCTGGAGTACTGCGCTCAGCTCTGGAGGCCCCAACATAAGAAGGACATGGACCTGTTGGAGCAAGTCCAGAGGAGGGCCACAAAGATGATCAGAGGGCTGGAGCATCTCTCCTATGCAGACAGGCTGAGAGAGTTGGGGTTGTTCAGCCTGGAGAAGAGAAGGCTCCGGGGAGACCTTATAGCAGCCTTCCAGTACTTCAAGGGGGCCAACAAGAAAGCTGGAGAGGGACTTTTTACAAGGGCATGTAGGGATAGGACAAGGGGTAATGGCTTTAAACTGAAAGCGGGTAGATTCAGATCAGATATAAGGAAGAAATTCTTCACTCTGAGGGTGGTGAGGCACTGGACCAGGTTGCCCAGAGAAGCTGTGGATGCCCCATCCCTGGCAGTGTTCAAGGCCAGGCTGGATGGGGCTTTGAGCAACCTGGTCTAGTGGAAGGTGTCCCTGCCCATGGCAGAGGGGTTGGAACTAGATGATCTTTAAGGTCCCTTCCAACCCAAAACATTCTATGATTCTATGATTTACACTTATGATTCTCATCATCTTAAGGGAATTTAAACTGCAGATATGCTGTTAAGTTATCAGTGGACAGAAAAAGATGGTGAGAATATTTCCAGTGGAGAACCAACACATTTTACGAGAATCAAAGACGACAAGCTCACAAGTTGCAAAGAAGCATAACTTGTACCATGAATATTATTCATCAGGTTGAAGCCTTTTTCAAAATATGCCAGGGGATAGTACAAGGTTGACAACTGCTCTCTGGGAAGTTTTATTTTGTCAAGAATTTCACAGATGTGATTACGCTGTGTAATTTCAATATATTTCACCAGACTCCTTCAGGCACGGTTAACACTCTACTGAAAAATATATCAACAAAATTGGTGAAGTACTTCAACATATCCAGTGTCACTTAGGTTAGGCTGACTGAATAGTTGCAAGAGATTTAAAACTTCCTATTGAGTTATTTGGCACTATTTGCTTATTTGTTATTTGGCACTACCTGATTATTAAATGCAGTCCCTCACCATAACAGACTACCATATAATATATATTTATCCAGAAGGGTACACAAGAAAAACCATTCTTTGCCCTTCACACTCGACAAGTGAGAATTCTTCCTCAATGCATTATTCCACAAACAAACTTGAAACATAACTATCAAAATTCATAAATTAAAAAAAATTGAGCGAGTGCCAAGACACAATGGAAAATACATTTGTTCTATGTTTGCACTGGAAGGGAATTTATCAGGCAGAGAAAGTTGAGTAATTCAATGAAAAGAACTAAACTATGCTACAAATGAAGACCAGAAAATCTCTTCAGTCTATTCTAAGCTAACATGGATGAAAACTTCATCTCAGTAATCTCTTTAACTGCCTAACAAGACACACCAAACAAGCACTTCCCCTGAGAGGTTTCACAGAGCCACTAAGGCTTCCTTGACCTGTATCCCATCTCTCTCTGTGGCCAAAAGAAAATTAAAACCACCCAGAATCTGTATCAATGACACATAAAAATAAAACACATTTTTTCCTATTCTGTGCAGTAGACCAGCAAAAACTTAGAACCATGAGATTATTTAAATGCAATGCAGATATGTTACACAAGCAGTGATCAATATTTTCTTTAGTTATGTCTAAGGAATATTAATAAATTCATCAGCTGCAGCTGCACATCTAATGATAATATCTCTAATTCAGGACTGCACCTATCCTGTCATATAAACCTTTCAATTTGTTCTTCGTGTTCCATAATGAAATAATTTTCCTTCTTTGCCTCCACAGCTCTTCAAAAACACTTTCCACAACCTCATTCTGTTTTTAAAAATACTTTCTATAATTACACGAGAGATAGCATTATGTGCCTCCTTTGTGGATTTTCAGTACTTGAGTGATCACACAAAGGAAAAAAAAATTGATCACAGACAAACTCTTGCAACTGTATGGAAGGAAGAATGTATAATTATAATTGTATTAGCTTTTACATTTGCAATAAATAGATACACATTTCATAAAGTGTGAAAATCAACAGAGGGCAACCTGCATTTCAATAACAGATAAAATCAATCAGATCAGGGCTTTTTAAATACCACGTTCTAGGCTGTGTCTCTTGGAGTATTCATTATATTCCAAAAGCTCAATATAGGTGAAACCACTATCTCATCAAAGTCAAAAGGTGCTTTGACATTTGCTTCAGCATGGCCTAGGCCTATCCTAAGATCAAACGATAGAAACATGTGGAAAAAGAAAGGGAAAACACACACAAAACCAGTGTTCTTTCTGAATTTTCTTTAAAAAGCAACTTATGGTATCTCCTTTTATAAACAGCTTCAGGATTAGACCTATCTCTCATTGCTGTAGGGACAGTCGTATGAAACATAACATGTGGCCAGATTTCAAACTTTCAACTAAAGTTTCGGTTGTGTGTGTTTTTCAATGTATTCTTTTTCTTCTCCTAGGTATGTATTTCAACCCTTTTACAGCTCAAGTCCTCTGATGTTTCAGTGGTGTGTTTATGAAATGCAGGGCAGTTTATCCAAATTGCCATTCCTGTTCTAAAAGTTAAAACCACCCATCTGGCACATAACTTGATGCCAACTGTTAAGCATTGAACTGATAGAAGCTCATGACAAAATGCTAATTCTCTTCATGTTTCGCATGAGAACAGTAGAATGAATATGGAGGCTATTAAAATGTGAAAATGATTGACGCATGCCTCATCAACAGCATCTCCTACTTTTAACTCCAGTCAATGATTCAAATAATGCCAAGCCAACATTTTCAGGAAATGTGTAAGGAATTTGGCAGCCACTTCAGCTTTCCAGCTCGTTTTATGAGTAGTTCCACAAAACCCAAGTCAAATCATCCTCTCCTTCAAAGACTGTTCTCTGAAATAATATCTGGCTGGTGTTAAAAAGAATGTACTGAAACTTGTTCCTGCTTTAGTAGTGGCAAGTTCAACTATGTATTTGAATCCCCAGAACTGCATCTTATGATACTAATTAAGAGACATTTTAGGGGTCTTAGTGAGAGTTTTAAATTCATCGATTAAATCTATAAATGTGTCCATTGGAGTCAGGGCCCTGATGGCAGCACCAACCCTGACTGTCCCTGCCTGACCCCCCACTGCTCCTCACAGCCCAGGACCCCACATCAGCCCCCCAGGTTCATCAGCCCCTGCCCCAGCAATGCCACAGAAGGGCTGGTCTCCAGATCCCCAGAGCCTTGCCTGGCCATGGGCCCTGTCCACCCTGGCCTACCCACTGGCCCATGTCCCCACCTGTCCTCAGCCCGTTCCAGGGAGGTGCCCAATGCCTGGGGCTGGGGCTGCCCTGGTGGCCCTGGCTGCCCTGCTCCTGGCTGGGGGTGGGACGGGCCCTGGCTGCCAGGCCCTGCCCGGCCACCCCTCCACGGGGAGCCCCTGACACCCCCAGCTGCCAGGGAGCCCTGACACTTGAGTAGCACATTCTTTGATAAGTTATTTCTTCTACCTTATCGATTAAGATAATTAAATAGCATATTAAAACTGTTATTATAAACTGCCCTTATTATCCATACATTCTATTGAGCACTTTCTTTGGTCAATCCAGCAAAAAGTTGTATGAAAGAATATAACAGTATGAAACAGCGAGCATTTAACAGCAGCTCCAGACAGCTGTTTTCGATTTCCACAGTTTTCATGTAATGGAGATACAAAATCTTCCTCTCACGGTAAAGTGCTTCGAGATTGCCAGGTTAAAAAAACCCTTCCTGAGTCTAAAATAAGACTAAATATTTAGTGACCTTTAATAATACAGCAGATCCTGTAGGCATATAGAGTCCCTGTCCAAAAAAGAGCAGAGGTCTAAGTTCAAAAGACATGAAGAATCCTGGAAGGCTCTGAGGAGGATGGTTACAGGTGCAGAAGATTCATTGCTGCTCTTGCTCCTGCCTCTTGTCCATTCAAAAAAAAAAAAAATATTCATCATTTGGTATAAGTAATGGTCCAATTTTTTTTCTCATTTCAGTCTCAGTGTGACAAAAACGTTGGTACGTGATTTTCAAACAACAATAATTCATGTCAAAAACAATTAGAATTTTCTAGCTGCAGATCAGTGAATAGTCTGCCTGGTTTATTTTTATTTTACAAATAGGCTGGGCTAGTTCTTAATATAAACATTAAGAATCAGTCTCAAAATCTCATACTCTGGTATGCACTGTCCTAGTCTTTCTTTAAATAAGAATATAAAGTCAGCTGGCCAAAGGGCCATCTATCATAGCAATACTGTTTTCAGTGGTGGCTGTAAACAGCAGATGGGAGAAATATAATAGGGTAAACATATACGATACTTCCCTTTCACTCTTCAAATCTCCGTTTCTTTTCAGCTCAGGGATTTCCAAAGCTGGATAAGGATTGTGTGAATTTTCAACTGGTTAAGACAACATTCAGCCTGGATCATGGCACTACTTTCCAGCTTCTGTGCTGCAAAAGACAGTCCTTGCAACAGATAATAACTAACTCAAAGAAAACTGCTGGTTGTTTTTAAAGCATACTCCAGCCCGTGCCTTGCATAGTTAAAATTTGCAAATAATAAAAAATTAACTCTCAGGATAAAGCCTAACATTTTGACAGGGCATTGAGGAATTCCACTGCAGGGAATGGAAGGAAAAAAAGCCTATCCTCCATTTATCAAGAATTTGGTTAGATACAGTGGTCTTTGTACAGGACTCCAGCCAAAAATATACTGCTACCAAAGCCATTGCTTAGGCCTCCTCAGTGCAGTCAAAGCTCAGCTCTATGGAGATGTATTCACATGTACTTTTTTCCAAAGGTTCACATCTCCTTGTAATGCCCCAATTTCTCCTTCTGTTTCAGTAACTACAGTTGGTGGTTCTGCTACCATACAACCATGGATGAGAAAACAGCATGATTTTCAAAAATAATAATTTTATTCCAGATCAAAATCTATGTTTCTGTCTCTATCCAATTTTAGGATGTCACAAGGTCAATATTCCAAAACAAAAGATTCCATTAAGTTTCAATACTATTTCTTAATGTAATTCAAGAGATGACATTCTATTAAATATGTATTTTCAAAATTCCCAGCTGGACACCAAAAATGTTACTAAAATTGTCTGGAGCAAAGCTCTGTGGCTCTGCCCATGTCAATCGCTGAAAACTCCAATTTCTACTAAAAGTTTATGAAAGTCATTGAAATTCCACAATGCCACTGAGTCCTGCCAGCATGAATTGAGTCTCAACATCAAGTTCTGCAATTTATGTGACTAAATGAATAATTGTTATTTTTCTTAATCGAATAAAGATGACAGCATAAAAACCATGGGTTTTAAGTTGTCAAATATCTACTGAGAAAACTGAAGATTAAAAAAAATCACAAAACATTATAGCAGGCTTTTCTAAGTGTTAACTTTTGATTGTATAGTATGTGAAAACTTCTCTGCGTTATGGAGGTCCTAATGAAATAATTTATATAATGTATATTTAAAGCATGGATTTTTTGATACCTAAATTAAATACAGATAAGATGATGATGATGATGATTATTATTATTATTATTCATAACCAAAGCCGGGAAAAGCTGTTAAGATAATATTCATAGTCCAATGCAGTCTTAAACAAAGAAATTGCTACTCTGCCTCCATAATATCTCTCATCGTCACTGGCAGCTGGAAGATCAGCAGGTTTTCATCTATTATCATTAGTTACTGGGCTTGATGATGATTACTGTGCCACTTGAGTCTGGGATCAAATAATTAGCACCTGTAACTGAGAACTGGAGCCTTATCACAGCTTCTGCCACTCTCATGGTAATCGCAATGTAAAGATAAAAACGTGTTCTGTATGACTGTATTTAGTCTGAAGTTCGTAGTGGAGGTCCTGATGGAGAACCATGCGAAGATCCCTGAAACATTAGTAAGACATTCCTAAAAGTGGTCAATTATTAAAATGAGTCTTTTTAGTACAATTAATAATGCATATACATTCATAATCTGTTAAAACCACCCTATGCCAAATCCTCCAAACCTGCATAGAGGTTCATCTGGGATTGTATCTTCTCTAACAGATTTGAAAATATTAGTTCTTCTTTATAGTATGTGCTATCATCTCCAGAACATCAGCATTGTCCTCACCTTACAGTCATCTGCAGAAGGACATAGGGAATATTTGCCAAGATCCCACCAGTGCTGCTTTGGCCCTGCTGCACTGAGTGGGTGTCCACCGTGGCCTGCTGAGAGTCTGCCTTGGAAATGCCCAGAGTGAGAAGACCCACGAGGGAGAACTACACTAAATGTCTCACAGAGAGTTTACTAACTGGTCCTCCTCCATATGTTGCCCCTCATATTGTTTCTATGTGTTCACGGAAGTCTACGAATGATGTCAGAAGGACCCTCAAATTTCAACTGCTCCCCATCCATACTCTTCTAATAAAGTCATATGTTATTATTCACATACTAAGACCGCAGTGCTATAAAATATGGGAAAAATACTATGAACAACTTTAAAATAAATTCAAGCTATAGCTAAGAAAATCTGCAGATGTATGAGATGATGACAATTACTCAAAAACCTCCAAATATTATGGGACGATAGAGGAAATACATTTCTTCTGGGAAACTAACAACATGCAAGGAAGAAATACAGGAACAAATATGGATAGTATGAATACTTTAAAAGAAAAGCTATTAAAAAAAATCCTGTAATTATTCCATAGAAGAAGAAAATGCTGATTTAGAACTCTGAAGAAAAAAATATGTTTCTGTAGCATTTACAATGAAAAAGCTTTTCCAGTATAGGTACAATTCAAGAAATTTATTTCATGTTATCAACATTAAAGTGGGTTTATATTATCATATACTATTATTTTTAGAATATTTTCACCAAACTTCTAGTACTCTATCATCAGTAAGCAGGGATTTCTTTAAAATAAGAAGGGTAAATATCAGCAAACTTTAAAATATTAATCATTTCAACTGATTCTGGGCACAGGCTTAAAGAACATTTTAATAACTACCATAAAACAATTATTGTTTGGTTTATACAGTGTAATCCATTACTTAGCAATATTTATCACATCTACATCTAACAACTTTATTTCCTACATCAAAAAATCAGTGAACTGTGGCCACTTCAATTTTATAAATTGGAACACAGCCAGAGTGCCACAGTTCTGAGAGTTACATTATGGAAAGTGATAATCACTGAATGGTAAAGCTTCTGGTAAGAAAATTCTATTAAAAATACATAAACCACTGGACTATGAAATTTTCATATGGTTATCACATTTATGGCTCCAAATTTTCAGGAAGGAGGAGGGAGGAAAAAAAAGAAAAAGCAACACTTTTATTTGGAAATGACAACTTTTTCTTTGGGTCAGATATGAGTAAGAATTTTTCTTATGACAGAATCATATTATTAAAATATGTGTAAATAAAATAAGTAAAATTTTGCCTTGGATTAGAAAATGTCTAAGAGACAAAACTTCCCCCCCCCCAAATTATGAGAATGAGGATCTGGATAGTGATATGAAGCTGGACCCTGAAGTTTAAGTGCATTCCTGCAGCCCATGAAGGAGAAGACAAAAAATGTTGAGTCTTGGAATAGGCAATGGGTTGTCAAAGAGGCAATGCATCAGGGAAATAATAATCATTTTGGTGACCATCATAACATGACAACCAATCTACATGTTTTTTTAAGATGGGGGTTGAGTTTATACACTATTAGAAGACATAAAACCATACATTATATTTTTACAGTTGGGTAAACAAAAGAAGATTAATCTTCCAAAAACCTATACAGAAATGGAAGAGGACAGAGACTGAGCATGACTGTCTTCAACTGAGCCAATAGTTGCTATTAGGGCACTCATTAAAAATATGGAAGACTGATTCCGGCACCACATCAAACGTTACAAAGATGTAAACCTGTCTCTCAAATACTGTGCTGTTTTTTCATGAAAACATTTGAATGTTATCAGATCTGAAATGGAATCAGATGTCCAAACCTCCATATTTTTTGCAAAATGGAATTTCTGGGGTTTGGCTGTTATTACTGATTGCATGACTTCCATTGACAATTTTGACAGAATTGACAGTCTTGAGAAACATTTCTATCGTGTAAAATGAGCATTTTCCAGGAGAAAATTACTCCACCAGATATGATTAATTTGCTTTAACATTATTCTTATACATTCTACTTTGTTTTTAACAAGAAAGCACAAGATACCTGATTCTGTTATTAGAAGCAGCAGTAATTCCATTTCAAAACAAAGACTGATGTATTTAAATTTCTGCACAATTCATTCTAAACTAACAATATTTATCTTGGCAAAACTGCCTCATAAAGAAAGGCACATTGTAATTTAACTGCCTCGGATCAAATGAAGCTAGTAACACCACCATTCTCATTATTGTATGTTCCCATTTTCTCTTAATCTGTTTCTAAATAGTGATGAATGTATTAATCTCATCCAAATATTTCTCACTTCCAAGATATGACCATGCATTAGTGTCAAATAAGAATGAAGCCAAATTTCCGTTCTTAAACCAAAGCTGTTGAAGTGTCATACAATAGCATATGTGCAGGTGCAGATTTGATATAGAATCCCGTTTGCCACAGTTTTCTTAAACATAATCCTTAGCATTCAAAAGCTGCAAAAGTTGGATCAATCTCTAGCAGGTTTTTTTAAATTCTTTGGCACAGCAGTATTACAAAATATTGTGAATTTAAATACATTTGTATAGAGACATTCAGGTCATGTCAGTTTTAATCACCACAGTTTCTAGTTACTATTAAAATCTCTATTATATCTGTATTTTTGTTATTATTGGTATTTCAAGTTAAAAGCAATTTACACTTGATTATTCTTAGACTCCTCAGGGCGTATTTGGAAAATTTAGCATTCTATATAAATGTTTTATATGCATCATATAAAAATTGAAGTAAAATATCTAATTTCATACCAAGTCATTGAATAGTTCAGAATACAGGCATTTGACACCAGGGTCTTCACTTCCAGGTTCTGAGTTCAAATTCAATGTGGGGCAGAAAAGATAAAGATATCACCAGGTGCTGAACTGTCCATGACTTGTATTAAATGAAGTTCACAGCTTTTAGAGTCAGTGGGGACTATTATGATTCTCAGGTCTGGCTCCAGATTCAGCACAGGCCACAAAGCTTTACAGAGTAATTTCTGCATGAAACCTACGAATTGTATGAGGTAAAGAATTTCTTTTGGGAAGGCATTCTTCTCGGTTTACACTGCTCCACTGCAATGTCCCCTTCATTATCAAAAACTTGTCAGTGCCCATTTAGGTAACAGAATGTTACAAAACACATTAAAAAAAAGACCAAAGTCTTTTAGTGGAGATGTCAATGTAAAGGAATGTACTTGCCCTATGCAGATGGAGTAGTGCTCACAGGAAAAAAAAAAGTACTATTTTTGAATAAAACATAAAGAGAAAAATGCATAAGGAAAGGGGTCTGGAACCAAGTAAGTTGCACAGAACCAGCTTCCTGGGCTTTATACACTTGTTTTAGACCTACCTCTTCTCATCAGAGCTTATTAAAGAGAATATATTTATTTTGCTTTTTTGTTTATTGTGTGGTTTTGATTTTCTTTTCTTGTTACAGAAAACCATTGCATTTTTTATTAAAGAAATATATTTCAAGTTGTATAGTTGAATCCCAGACTACTAATCAACAATGTGGAATGCTATCTTTTGACTGCAAAACAGAGCACAAGCTGCTTCAAGTGTTTTATTTTAATGCTCTATAAGTAGTGGCTAATACTTCCGCTACATAAAATGAGTTATTGATATTTCAGTGCATTCCTATTTGGAGTGCAGAAAGCTTCAAATTTTTTCATTTGTATATGGTTAGGCTCTAAATTTAAATATTTGCTCTACAAAGAAGGTAGAAAGTAGACATACAACTTTCTCCTGTACCCTTGTCATTTAATTACCATCATTTCACAGCCTAAAGTACAAAGCTTTTCTCAACCACCTA
Source organism: Fregata magnificens (assembly GCA_013389945.1). NCBI lineage: Eukaryota > Metazoa > Chordata > Aves > Suliformes > Fregatidae > Fregata > Fregata magnificens. The sequence continues at coordinate 39,403 of WAAD01007258.1, forward strand.
ATGAATGAGGTTCTTGTGTAACTGAATGCAGGGATATGATTGAAGAACAGTACTTGTGCATCATTTAAAAATATTAGTGGAAAACAAAGTATGTGAGTTTTACAGAACAGGCAACACTAGTGAGCGGTATATGTAGAATATCTTTCCTCTCAGGACCAAAAAAAAAAAAATAGAAAAAATATTTTTACTCAGTAGATGTGATGTATGCCTACATCTATAAGACTTACTTGTTCATCTTACTGAATAAAGTTGTATAAGTGCTTTTCTAGGTTTTCAAAGTTTTAGAAGTGCTTAATTCCAGCACAGGTAGAAGAGAGTAAAAAAGATTCCATCCTTCTTTGTGCATTATGATTTTGATTGATCACTTGCCAGTAAATTAACACTATACAAAGCACTGGATAGCAAAGGAATTACATACATGGCATTGAATGTACACTTTGAAAATGCTATTTTTCTTCTCCCCAACATTCTGAATCTTAGCTTAAAGCTCCAGCCTCAGGCTGCGTCTTCAGAGACAGCAATTACAATCTCCCCGTAAGCTGAAAAATTTCAAATATGAGTTTGAAGGAGAACAGAGAGAAAGTAGAAGCACAGTTTAAAGCTTCAAAGAATTTCTTGTTCAGTTAAATTACTTTTAACATATTTATTACTTTGAGGAGGAATTTATCTGTTGGATTTCAAATTTTCAAGCATGGTTTCCCACCTTCCTACATGATTTCCATTTTTTCTCTCCTACTAGGGGAATAAAATAAATCACTGCAGGTTTTTCTTCCAATAGATTTTAGACGTAACTGTATTGCAAACAAATGTTACCAGTTATCCTCTCTATCCAGCTGGTTGTTTTTCTTCTTCTAGATTCCTAATATGCAGTCTCACAGACAAAAGACCAACATCCTTACTTGCTCTGCCCTAACTCTTACTATATGCTGCTGGTGCATCTGAATGAAAATACTCCACCATATGAAAAACATATTTTTGACATGCCAACAGCAATTTTTTAAAAAATTATAAATTCTCAGAATAGTCATTTATCTCACAGTTTGGACTTAAAAAAAATGAAAAAGGTCCCATCTGGTGAGGTATCCTTTTTAAGCTCACAACTCATATCAAATCAGTTTTCATAAATTTGAAAAAAAATCACCTCTTTGCTGAAAATAAACATAATAGACTTCATCTAAAAGAATTTTTCAGAAAGTCATGTGTGTCTGTAAAGAGATGCTTATAAGAAAAGTGCCTCTCAGCTACAGTGGTTAGTGTACTTAAGCACATCTCCAACTTTGTTTGATTTGCAGCCAATATCCTGATATAAAACCAATTGTCCTTCTATGTTTTTCTTCTACTAAACTGTTGATTGTTTGTTTTGATGACTGTAAGTGGTAGTGCACGACAGGGCTGATAAGGAACCCAGATTTATGCCAGCCTGTGTCTACATCCTGTTTACATAACCCCGTTAACTCCTTTGGAAGCTGATACAGCTGCAAGAAAGATACTATATTACATCTTAAAAGAGCTTGTCTGACTAGATCAGTTCGTCCTGGCAGTACTTCTGAAAAACAGCTTTATGGATAAGGACTTTAAAGTCAAGTTCTCACGAACATTCTCATTTCAGGAACCTTAATGAAGCATCACAACTACGGCAGTTTGCATGTTTTTGTTCTATCATCTCATTTTCCCGTACTTGATGACTGACCACTTGAACAACCATGGTGCATTTAAAATTCATAAATGTATGTTAACATAATACTAGTGCTGAAGTTCTTTTGCATGACATTGAGGGCAGAAGACATGAGCTGAAAAAGGCTTTGCAGTTACAACAGGGACAAGATTTGGATTAGAAGCAACTCAAAAGCAAGATGTGCTGTTAACTCTTGAAGCACATTTTTTTGTGAATTTCCCTTGTCGTCACTTCAGAATCACTCTAAATTACAAGCACATGCATGGTTTTGCATTCCCACCTTCTATTACCCATTGATATCAGAAGCTGAACAAGTCTGACACTTTAACACTAATGGAAGGGATTACCTCATTGCATTTTGTCTGATCTTAATTTTCTTCTGTTTAACTTCAGATTTAGCTATTCATTTTGCTTTGGTATTATTGTTTCTGTCCTTCTTTGTCTTGTTTACCTCTTCTTTTAACTTTGAATTCCCCCAAGAGGTTGATTAGCAATGTGCAGTTTAATGGGGAAAATGACTACTTTCTTGCCTTACAAGATTTAGAAATGGCAATTATAAAAACTTCTCATTCCAGCTTTTGCTCTGAAGCCAAGTCTTTGAAACAAAACTCATACTGCCTATCTTCAG
>WAAD01007270.1:17987-41144 GCA_013389945.1 Fregata magnificens
GGTACATAGAGGAGCTGCAGTCCTTATTCAGGCAAAATTATTCCAAAAAGATAACAGGAATATTTAACTAAAGAATGAAGGGTTAACTGATAACATGTATAAAGAATTATGCATTGATTTATGTAACAGGTTCTAGATTTATCTATATAGCTCACTAATATGTAGTCTGTGTTTAGAGAAATTTTAGTCTCACAGACTAAACGTTTTTATCGTGCATTTTTGACCAAACTCTACAAAAGAGGCAGAAAATAATGGATCAGATTCTTAAGTATAAATTAGCATAGCCTCAACAAAGGCAAGTTATCAATGTAATTGATCCAGCTCAGGTGCTGACCACTACTAGCTCACTTGCAGCTGTATTAAATGTATACTTTCCAAGTGTGCAAAACAACTCTGCAAGTTTTAGAATGAATCGATCTTTTCTTCAAATCTAGTGAAGCAGAGGAATGTCTCTTGGAAGAGTTCAAAGATAAATTCAGGTCGGTGTAAGAAATTTAAAATCATTTTCTTAAATACTGACAATTATAAAATATTGTCATAAATAGTCTGAACTATTGGTGGCTTTTATCACTTGCCACCAAACCTCAAAAATATGTAGCAGAAGTATAAGTGTTCAGATATAAGCAAAGAGAAAGGGAGAATGTGTGTCTTAATATCTATGTGTGCACCTTTGCTGAGCATATTTTATTTGGTTATATATGTAGCCTTTTTTAAAGCAGTCCTTCCTTTTAATGTTATGGCTCCTCCTAGAAATAAAGGATGTAAGTAAAGACTTCTCTCCATACAGGAAAAAGAACCAAACAACAATGCTGAGATTTGCTGTCACCCTCTTTGCTGTCATAACGTCATCTACTTGCCAAAAATATGGATGTCTGGAAGGGGACACCCACAAACTGAAGCCAAGTCCTGAGCCAAATATGCATGAATGCACTCTGTACTCTAAATGTAAGAGTGGTTTAATTTTTGCCAAATAGAGTCTAGAAGTACATCTTTGTACAGACTATTTGTTTTGGTAGCTCCCTTAATTTCTCAAAAATATATCAGATGCGGTATACGTCGCATTTGAAAAGCTTCCTTCATGGGCATTTTGCTGCATGCAAACCAAGAGTAAGATTCTGGTTCTTAACAAAGTCAGCTGCAAAACTCTCACTGACTTCATTTATTATCTTTAAAAATTTTTTAAAATTTATTATCTTTAAAAAGTTTACAGCAAAGATGAATTTGGTTTATTGTGATTAAGTATAAAAATTAATTAATTGTAGCAGACACCAAATGGGAAAGGTTGAAATCAAAATTCTATAGTGAGCAAAGTATAGTATTTATTACATTTCTTCAACTCTCTTTTTATGTTTGGTAGCTTTCAAAGTTAGCATCCCTCAGGATATAACATCTGGCAGAACACTAGTAAAATTCTTGGGGCTCTCTGGGCACACCTTCACAAAGCACTGTTGATGCCAGTCCACCTCACTTAGCATTTACACTGCTACTTCCAAAACCAAAAATGTTAGAGCTTGAGTACATCTTCTAGTTAGTACTAAGAGACTTTGTCATGCTGTGGCCCAAAACAGATTCATCTTACGTTTTGAGTCTTCCAAATACAGTATTAAAGAAAATCCTTATTGCAAGATCTCTGTTTCATTCCTAACAGCTTCCTGTTGCTATGCAGACTTCACAGAGCAATTGGCTTATTCCCCAGTAATTAAAGTAAGCAACAGCTACTGGAACAGATGTGGGCAGCTCAGTAAAGCGTAAGTCAGCTTTGATGTTGTCTGTGTCCTGGTTCAATACATGCGTGCCATAGCAGCCACACAGCTAATGGTAACTCCCCCTGGAGTTGCTGGTGGACAGTTCCTTGGTTGCCCTAGAGATTATGCCGCCCAGCCTAGTTCCCATCATCTTGTCTCTACACCTGACCAACGCCTGGCTCTTCTTCTTCTCCTCTCACAAAAGCCCATGAATCCCTAAGTATATACTATTTGAGCAGAAGGATTTATGCCATTTTATCAAGAAAGGGTTATGTTTTTTCAAGTTTGTTTTCAGTATAGAACCAGATCTAGCAATGCAAAGCAGTCGTAAACCCAGTAGGTAACAACCACACCGCACCTCTGTAGCTCTCCAAAGCAACCATCGCATACCAGTGAGTGTGACCCCTAGTCAATACAGACCAGGCTTCTTCCTTTGTTCAGAAAGCAGATCAACTAGATTATTAAATCTCGCAAACAAAATGCACAAGAGTCCAGAAATGAAACTTCTGAATATTTAGAATAAAAATTCTTGTAGTCTTGTGGGTTTTGTAACCATGAAGAATGTCTTCATAATTAAGATTTTTAGTACCCCGTTAGATGTTAGAGCTGTGAAACATGGCAAGTTATAGAAATAACAGAATGAAAGTACAAAACAATTAAGCAAAAACAGATGTGCGAAAGTAACAGCTATTGCCTGCCACTCCCAGAAGAGCAGCAACAGTATGCATTTTTAAGTAACTTCAGCTGGGCTGTGGGAAAATCTAAATAGTGAAACCATGAGGCTACAGCATAGAAGAGGTTTTGTACTATAGTTTTAAACTACAATTTATTATTGCCTGGAATCGTTCTTGCCAGGAAAACTCAAGGCCTCAAAAGTTTACAGAAAGCTTACACAAATAGGGCTGAAATATGCATGGAAACATTTGTGCACTCTTTAGCTGGCTATGGTAATTGCACGGTCAGAGACTGTACACAATGCCAAAGGAATGAGTTTGGAACCTAGACGCTAACAGGGTAAAAGGATGCTTTTCTCGGTTTTTCTCCTTATCTGTAGTATTGCATCCACATCAAAGCAGGCCTGGAAAACTGAGACTATAGCCTTGATGCTAAGAAACAGGCTTATTTGTGGCTTTTCTCGCCCACCACAGCTGTGAAGATTTCACAAAGAAAATTGAGTGCTTTTACCGGTGTTCTCCACATGCTGCTCGCTGGATCCATCCCAACGACACTGCTGCTATTCAGTTTGTTCCACTGTGTCAAAGCTTTTGTGATGACTGGTACGTTCAGCTTTTTATCAAAGTATTTTTATTTAGCTTTAATATGCCTGTGTTACTAGGGTGTCAAGGAGCTTGGATGGATGAAGCACAGATCTCCCAATCAAGTGGCACTAAGATTCGATGGTGTTGCACCACCTTTATGCCTTTTCTCATGTTCTTCCTCTTCATTTCTTGTTTGCCATCTCTACTTTTTCCTCTGCTAAGCTACTGCCCCCAAAATAATAATGACACAGGCTGAATGCAGGATGGAGTCACTAAACTGTGTCAGAGTTTAGTGACTCAGGGATGGCACTGCCCTGCTCTCCATGAGGATACAGTGCAATGGCATCAGAACTGCCTGATGTGACGGAGGAGCTCTCACCACATTGACAGGGACTAACAGCAGTGAGGGCCTGCCCACCCTTTGAAAAGTCCATGCCTGGGAGTTAGCATTTATGCAGTTAGCATTTTAAATCTAAATAGTTGATCATGATAGGATAAATTTCTTTTATACGTATAAAATGCACTATGAAGTCATGAAAGCAGCCACTTCCTGTATGTTTTCAGTTAATTCATATAACAAATTAGCTTAATTCCTTAATTTTTCACCCTTGGCCTTTTCTCTTCCCTTCCATCATCCCTCTCTCTAAAACCACTTCTAAAAGCCTGACTCTCAGAGAAACTTGCAGCCAAGTAATGCTAAAAATATTAATAGCAATGAGCAAGCATAATAGCATTTAATTTTGTTTCCCAAAATATAGTATCAGGGAATCACATTATTTTTTGAGTGCAAGACATGTAATGGGACAACCCAGCACCTGTCTGTCCTTGGTCTTGGGGTAGGAGCATTATATCCAGGTGCGGTACTGAGATTTTTTCAGTGGTCCATATCCATCATATATCTCATATATCTCCCTCCCTCCCTCCCTGTTTATGCATGTAGGCATATATCTCTCCCTCCCTCCCTGCTTTGAGATGTGGATCTTAAATAATGTCATCATGTGACATATAAATCTCAGTCAGTACCATATTAATGTTGTGCCTAGTAACTACAGTAACTTGTCTGTACGGTTAAATTGGTGTGAAGCATGGTACAAACAGCACAGGCTGTATTCACACTACAGGATTGTAACTGCTAGCATCTCTTGAAAGTAATGAACTGTGAATGTCTGAATTCCTTAGGCTGCTATGAAAATCACGGAAAACTGTTTTAATACTTCTAAAAACATTATAAAAGAGCTTTTCTTGGAAGCACAGAAAATACAGTACACACAGTAGTGCATGGTCAGGTTCTCTTGCACTGCTCTCTACAGCGCTTTCCCTAGTGGTTACGCAACTTGAATATTATTGACACATGGATCCATTTTCACTCTCATCTTCTCTCCAAGGGCAAAGTCATGTATGCAGCTGTGCAGTATTTTGGTAGGATTTGTCTTTAAATATGTCTCCATTGCTTTGTGCCAGAGAAGGGAACAAGCATAGCTTGGATTCGTAATGGAAAATAGTGAGAAGGGCTGATGTATTTCTTAGCTTCCCTAGAGTTTCCTCTAGTGATGAATTTTACTTCTGTGTTAGGAAACTCCATGTTCTCCAGGAACAGATTTGTCATGTGCAGTCTTCCTTCCTAAATTTTTTGTAATCTTCTAAACTGAATCCAGATTATTGACCTCCTTGAAGATATAGACTGAGACCTTGAATTTGCCTCAGTGTTCATAATCTCAAAGCTCAGAACCAAATATTACCAAAATTTGAAAGCATTTGGATATTAAAGCACTGGAGTTGCCAGTGAGTTTTAGAATAGATCTAACAGACAAAGCGATAGCAAAACTAAAACAAATGTATCCCAAAATAAGTAGCACACAAAGTCATCACCAAATTGCTATATCTAGTGAAAGTGTAAAGATGAAAAAAAAATACACCCTGCAAGTTTAGTTTGCATCTATGAACTGGTTTAAGACAGCCTTAGTATATAAGAGACTTATACCAAAGTGTATATGGTAGGTCAATATTACATAGCAAAACCCTCAGTGTCCCGCGGGTATTGCCAGAACCTCCAGGTAAATAGCATTTTTAACTTTTGTTGTTGGAAAGTATGGGTGTGTGTGATTGAGAGCTGCTGCACAGGAAAAACTGACCCTTTTCCAGTATAGAGTCTCCTGGCAGAGAGCAGGCTCTAAACAAATACTGACCAATGATCTACTGCCCGTGTTGGCATCATAGATGCCCGGCCTGAAACAAAAATGTAATGATGACCCATTACTGTGCATGCTAGTCTGTGTGCCTGCCTAATGCCAGTGTCAAGCCCATTCCCTCACCCTGGATAAGGCCTGAGGCTAGAAAAGAGCCTGGACAGCATTCCCACTCTTTCTGGTGACTAAAGTAACATTTTTTTATGTTCTATTCACTGGAGTCCCTTTAGCGTGCTGTAGCACTGCTAGTGATGTGACCTACTTTCTCTACATGCCGTGAGAGTGCCTGCTGCATACTGTATGTCTTTGTGGCCAGGATTCTGAATGAGCAGTGACTTCATTTAAAAGAAATTAATCTGACTAGCTTGGGGCCTTCCTTTTCTTCCTATTGTCTTAGGGGTCCTTGCTCCCACCAGTCCTAAAACTATTGCTTTTGAAAGAGCCCGATGTACAAGCCATTTTCTGATCCACCTGTGAAAGGGTCCTGTGCCCTTTAAAAGAGAAGCAGCTAGTTACAAAAAATGGGGAAAAAAAGCTTTAAAATAAAAATATCCTGCCCATTGTGTGTACGGAACTAAGATCTTCAGGGAGGATCTTTTAAGTATTTATGTTTATGTTTCTCACAGGTTTTAATTAATGTTTGAAGAAACCACTTACGGGTCTCTGCACAGCAGAAATCAGACTTTTCATAAGTCATGATTTTTCATAAACTTAGCTTCATAATTACTTCCATTGGGATAAAGCAAAACTCATAACAATAGAGTTATGCCTTGCTACCTGCTTATATAACAAACCACAGAGTCAGGCAATAATCATAATTAGGAAACATTTCATTTGACAATTCAATAGATAATAGTGAATAAACATATTTAATTCAGATTCCTGAGGAAACCAGATGCATAGCATGAATGCCCCAGTTCGGTAAAACTCTGAAATACATATTCATAATCTGACAAGTATAACTGAAGGTGACACTAATTTCAAAAGAAGCAGCTCTGCCCTCTCCTAAGCCCCAAGGGCTGCTCATTCTTTCCCCTACCCTGCCCCCACCCATGTGCCAGTGGCACTGTCTGAGAGGCCGTGTAGCAACCCTGGTCTGGGAACCCATCAGGCTGAAAAATACTTAGCCAAATAAAAAAGGAAACCAAAAAAGACAACTGTGGGAATGGCACAACTGCTTTAAGTGGAAGTGCTAGTATTAGGCAGCTCACAGTAGACACTGATGGACTTTGCTGGAAAGTAATGAATTTAAGTGCATGCATAAAGTAAAGGACATGCCTACGTGGCTTGAAAAATGAAGGGCTAATTGTTGAATCTGATGCTGGTATGTGGAGAGTTCATAGATGGTGATTAACAAAAAGTTTGCATTGACGCTTCTAGCTGATGTGCCTTCAAGCAGGCAGTCACTAGGATTAGAGAAACAGCTGTCACTGGGGAGTTACCTCTGTGTGTCTTTCTCAGAGTACACGCAGCAGCTAACAAACAACAAACCAATTATTCTTATAGTCCCTAGTCCCAAATCTAGTCATGGCACAACCTGGTAGGATCTGCCTATTAGTGTCACATTATATTAATTTATCAAATTGCAGACTATATTTCCAGCAGAGCCCCTACCTCTGACAGCAGATTCATGGATGAACACATTTGAGAATACGTCTCCTGCCCTAGACCTGTTTAGTTCAGGCCCTGGCTACCCTCCATCTGCTACTGCTCTTTCTCCCTCCAAAAAGCCCACAAAACCCATGTGAAGGTCCTGCAGATGTGCACATTCTTACCTTTCTGCATGTGCAAATGTACTGCAATGTCTAGTTCTTGTAGTTCTGTGACCATGTGACAACGTCATATTTCATTAAAAAATGTAAGTCTGCAGCCCTCGTGATATAAAGTAGTTTTGGAAACATGACCCTGAAGATTAAAAATGACAAACAGAAAAGATCTCCAAAGGCATTAATTATAAATATGATGCTGAACTACACTAACTTTTTGAAAGCTGTGCCTCATGGTTTTGGCACTTTCAGTTACTGGTGTGAATAGTCAGCCTGAAGCCATTGAGACTAAGTTTAAGTAGATGTTAACTGCTCTGCAGAAAGTGATCCTTGAGAAAGGTAAGAGCCAAAAAGTAGAACACAGAAAGAAGTGGAAGGAAGGAAATGATGTAGGATAATGGTAAGTCATGAGATCTCTCATCACAGAGACCAGCCAGTTGCATACCGTACTCGTTCCAGGCCATTTATAGGCTTTTTTGTACATTACCACTTACAAGTTAAAAATAACTTAAAATTTAAAATTTTACACCTATACCCTACAAGACTCTTATCCTTTCTCCTTCACTTCAAGTTTAACTTCTCTGAAAACGTCATTCTGAGGCTGACAGCCTATTAGTTTATATGATTTTGCTGTTTGTGGATTTTCCTTATTTCAGTGCACATTCCTCATAGCAACCCCCTGCCCAGGAAATATCATTCTTCTATTAATTCATATTAATTCATAAATACAAACTTTCCCCACATCCCCCTCAAGCGACAGTTCACACTTGGTGTACTTGTGCTCTGTCACAAAAGTGAACATCAGCATTCATGAAAGTCCCTCCCACACAGTTCCTCCTCCACTCAGTAACATCAGCAAACATAACCAAACAGAAAACACTGCATGAATGAGTGTTGCCCCTCAGAACATGAGCCCTTTACTTAGGTCTGTGAGTATAAAACGTAGTGGGTGAACTGTTTAGTTTTCATTGGGATTTAGGTCTTCCTGGCCAGCTCAGAGTTTATGTACATGCCAAGCTAAGATAATGTGCACATTTATTGAAGACCTGTTACTAAGCTGCACTGTGCAACCATACCACATCACTAGCATATCCCACGTACACTTTTTGAGTTGAATCTGAGTCCACTGAAAAAAAAGTGAGAGAAATAACTGTATCTTCCACAATAATCTCCATGAAGGTATGAAGCCTGCAAAGATGATTCCATATGCGTTCATAACTGGCTGACGGACTGGGAATGGGATGAAAGTGGAGAAAACCGCTGTAAGAATAAATGTATTCCGTACAGTGAGGTAAGAAAACCCGATCAACTGGAGCAGAAAAAAAATGCATTGAGTTCTTTTTTTTTTTTCCTGAATATATGGGTGTAAAATGCAACAGGCGAATTCTTTTTACTTCAGCAGTTTCAAGCCATACCTACATCAGACTTTTTATGTATATAAATTTTAAAACATTTATATTTATGTAGATTGCTTACTCTAAGTATATATACATTTAATCACTATTCGTACCACTTGTGAAACAAAAGTAAAAGCTCAAGCAGCACTGATATTTTAATCACAGTGGGGTTTAGAAAGTAAAAGATAAACAAACTTTGTTCATACAACAGAGACACTGAGATGCACTTTATAAGGTTCCTTACATAACGTGGGGCTTTACACACCTCTGTCTTTTTAAATTGGGATGTAAGTTCCCAAATCACTACGGAATTTTTAAGGTTTTCTTGCCTATTAGGCATCTTTGCCCTTTTCTCTATTTTACCTTGTTATGTTCAAGTCCTTCACCATCTTCCAAATCCCTAAGTCCTGACATTCCTCTAATTGTCTCCCTTTTGTTCTTCATAAACCATATCTCTGATGTGCGTTCTCCATTGTGTCTGCCAATGGCTACACAGAGCTCACTTTGTTCTATATAACTCTGATGGTTAAAAAGCAGCACTGACAAGCTTTCTGAGAGCTCATTCTATCTTTCTGAGAAGGTTTAATGGTTGGGATAACTAATTTTATGAGCAAAAGTGTATAAAATGAGAACTGACAAGATGTATAGGAGCAAGGTTGCCTGGAACCTGATCTACACACTTTTCAAGAGTCAGGTAGGATTTCTTCTAGTGACTCAGATAAGTTTAACATCAGGGCAACATAATACAGCTCAAAACTGCTACACTGATTTGAATATTTTTAATAGTTGAAATTCACTGAGACCATGAAAACTGTCCAAATTGCAGAAATAAATGAAATTTAAGTGTAGTGTTTAGGGACTGGTAGTAAGGCTTACAGAGATCCCAGATTCTTTTTTTTTAATTCAAGTGCATGTACTTCCAGAAGTCAGTTCAGCAACTGATATTAGTGGAAGTCACAGTCCAGTTAGTGCAGGATTGCTGTCTGCCTTGCAAAAGTGACACTAATCAGCAGGCTTAGGAAGGTGGCCAAAAAACAAATGGGCTGCAGAAACTTACAGCTTAGTTTCCCAGATGTGCTAAATCATCAGTAGTTCCAGATGAAGTGAAAAGTGAAATTATAATCTCCGTAAACAATCTCCAGTCCCTGTTCAAACTGTCCCTGGTCCAGAGGTAGGAGTTTTTAACCTTGAATTCCCTTGTACTTGTTTCTTAAAGAAAATATACCATCTGCAGGGAAAAGCATGCCCCAAATCCAGAGGTCTTATCACTTGAAGCCAGGCGCAGCTATTCCTAAACTAAACGGAACCACACCCTAAACTGCCCATGTTTTTCACCAAAAATAGGCTTGCATGGTAAGTAAGAATAAAGATGAAGTTTCTTCAGAGAAATTAAAAAAACACATTCCCCATATGAAAATTACATGATATACAAACACTACGCTCGCTTGGTTTGGACTCGACTCACAGAAAAGAAAGCTACTGTTACACAGAAGCATGAAGGGTTCTCCAATGTCAGAGCGCTGTGGACAGATGCTTACTTTCTTTTGATGCCCTCAGCTCATATGGAGGAGCAATCAGCACTCCTATGTTCGACATATGCAAGTGGTTGTAAGGACTCTTTGGAACAAATGCTGAATGTGGAACAAATGCTGAATATTAAGAATGCACAATGGATCATAGCCAGTTTCAGCCTGGCTAAAATGAGGCACATTTTGTCATTGTTCTCCCAGCTGAGTGCTCCCCAAGCAATGTTATTGCATAGACTAGAACATCTTCCAAGAAGCTGAAGAATCAGAATCCTTTGTAGTAATTTAGGGACACATTTGGTAAATCGGCTGTGTGCACTGTTTGTTTGCTGCAGCATTCTGGCTATGCTCTGATCTTTAAGCAGGGTTAGGAGGAAGGTCAAAACAAAATTACCAATCTAGCAAGTAGAAGAGCATGAATACGTGTTACAGCACCTGTAGGACATAAGAATAGGATGTAGCCATGTCTCTTGCATACAGACCTAAGAAAACCCACATGACAGCTTTTAATACTTTCTGGAATGATTAGCTAAAAGCAGGTAGAAATCCAGGAACTGTACAGGAGCTGGAAGAAAATGTCTAATGCTGCTTAAAAGTACAGGAACAGTGGGAAAGAAACAGCTAAGATCTGCCTGCCCTGAGAACCCAAGGAGAGAACTAGAAGCAGCAACCTTTCCATTTCTGACCCTGCATTGCTCCCAGTGCACTAGCCAACCTCCACACTCCTCCTCCAGCAACTGCAGCATCCATGGAGCGAGCCCTGGCTAGAGATGGTGTGAACTGAAAAGCTATTTTACAGACTACAGAGTCTTTGGGGCTATTTGGAATGGACTCTGTATTCTTCACAAAGGACAGATTTCTAAGGCAAAAGTGATGATTATGATTTCTTCTCATCTGCCTTCCTGCACAGTATAGGTCAACATAGTTTTGCATGTGGGGAGACAGGGAGACATCTCATAAGAAGAACTTGTTGTGGAAAACAGGTGGAGCAGAAGCAGCTGCAGGACTACAGATGCCCAGTGCCACTTCTACATAATAGACTTAAATCTGTATCATTAAGTTTTTTTCCCACAGAGCAGCTTTCATGCAGAAATCTCCCAACCACAAACACAGGGCACCTTCTCCGAGATTCACGGTGTCAGATCTTTATATGAGCTGGTGATGATGGTAAACCAGCACACTATCCAGAAATTACAGCACTAAGAGAAACACCGTAGGATTCAAGAATCAGCGTCACATGCAAGGACTGCCTGCACTATTACAGATGAAACACAGCTTCCTTCAGAGAGATGCTGGTGACATGGTCAAGGTGAATCAGTCAGTAATGGAACCCAGCAATCCTGCTGCCTGGTCCGCTGTTTCAGTCATTAACGCTCCCACTCCTTAATTCCCAAGGCTTCTGCTCCTGCCATCACTCCCACCCCCAACTTCATTCTTAGCTTTGCTTCTGGGAGTACCTAAAGCTTCCTTTACAGAAACAGAAAAGATTGAACTTCAACCACAAACACATGGGAGAAATGCAGGCAAGATAAAGTGTATATCCTGCCCACTCAGTGGCCGGACGTGATAACTCCTAAGCTAATACTCTTTAGGCAAACTCAAGCTGGGCAGACATAAGGTTGTCATAATGGGAGCTTGACAAACAAGAAATGTATTTTGTTGTGTGGTTGTACAGGTCCTATGACACAGGCCTTACAAAACAACGTAGTATCAAGAACAGGACAGATCCACTTGCAGAGAGTGCAAGAAGCTGCAGTTTACAATTTCTTGAGCCAGAAAGGCCGTTGCACCACTGGACACAGCACTTCAAAGGCTTGAAGAAAACTTCTTTTCTTCAAGCAGTTTCTAAGTTATGTTCCTTCTCTTTGTCTATGAGGTCCTGACCGGTCACGATGTACACTGCAGCCAGGCACAGTGAGATCCCATGGAGCTGTGACTCCACTGGGCTGTCTCTAGCCTGTAGATATAAAGATTCCCGTATTCAAAACACTCAGTCTGGCGCTTTCAGCACTACTCAGATCCAGACACATGTCAGAGTGTCCTGACATGCTACAAGTCATACAGGCTCACACACACAGCTTTGGTCTGTCAGACCCAGAAAGCTAGCTGGGCTGTCAGCCCCAGGGTGGAAACAAAGGGCTGGCTGTTGATCACTTTGCACTTTGTGTAACCACTTGCTCTCACAACAGCCAAATCTCTTTTGCCAGTTGTGGGACTGGATAACATATTAAGATATCTCAGAAGTGATGAAGCATGGCACACAGCAAGACACTGGATGACTGCAGACTGCTTTTTTATAATCTAGTACTGATTTTTAAAAAGTTATAAATATTTATCAATTTAATATAAATTGATTTTTAACTCAATTCTTTTTAAATTTAATTGATGCATTTCTCATTTGACACACAGATGTACGCAAATGGGACTGACATGTGCCAGAATATGTGGGGGCAGTCATTTAAGGTGAGCGAATCCTCCTGCCTCTGCTTGCAAATGAATAAGAACGACATGATGGCAATCAAGTATCTCCTCTCCGAAAGCTCAGAGGAAAGCTCCAGCAGCAGCAGCAGCAGCAGCAGCGAGGAGCATGCCTGCCAAAAGAAATTCCTGAAGTTTGGGAAACTAAAGGGAGAGGAAGGGGAACAGACAAGATAAATGCTGGTGGATGTACGCCAGGACAAGAGAAATTGTGGTGGAGGCTGAGCTCAGAGCATCATGCCAGCCTGCTTTATCCCTTACTTCCTAGAACATAATAAATCAATGGCTGGTTATATTAATCTTTCTCTGATGTGTTTGCATCTGCATCACAAAGCTCCCAGACAGGTTAGCACAGGTGTAATCTTGTGACTTGAACTGAACAGCTAGAAGCCTGAAGGTAATATCTAGGGGTTGACTTTCACAGAGGAGAGGCACAGGCAGCTCCTGCTGACTTAAGGTGGAACACTGAGAACTAGAGACCTCTGGAAGGCCATGCCAGTAATGCATCAAATCTTCAACCCAAGTCCTTCAGTAGCATAGGCACACAGCACTCCTGTCACCAGCTCCCCTGTGCCTGGCTCTGCTCAGATAAAAAAGAAATGCTGCAGGCAGAAACAGGTCAGTGAGCCTGGCTATTGACCACTGAAAATGTATTTATTTTGTATCTCAAAAACATTATTGCAAAACAGGGGATTGCAGTATACTAGATAAATCCCTGGATCCATATATTGCCAGTATACAGTATGCATGGTCTGTTGCACTGGGCTTTTACCTTAAACAACAGCAGTACAAAAATATCCTACAATATGAATTTGAAGCATAATTTTGAGTGCAATTAATCCCACTGAATGATTCCAAACAGAATGATCTCTGACAAATAGAACTGTCAGGGAGGGCCCCAATCACGTTTCTCCCATCAGTAATTCTGCTTCCCAGCATCACTGTTATGGTCAAAGTAAAACCAAAATCCGCACCAGTCCCAGAGGGACTCGTCAGGTAAGGATGAACGAAATCCTGCTTTCTCTTATGCATCCATATTCCCTCTGACATCGCTGTAGAGTGGACAGGTCTGTGCCATTCTGTACAGCCTTTCATAGTGGTATCACCAGGGAAACCATGAGAAGGATTTAACTTGGGGGGTCAGATTATTGAATTGTGAAAATCAGCATCATCTCAGTGCTTGCTATGGAGCTAGGTACCTTACAGCATTTAAGGATCTGGCCCACAGTTAAAACAATGACTTGGCACATCCTGCTAAACTGGGAGAATCTTAAAAATCCAGCACGCTTTCTTCACTGGGCTGTTTATTTATTTGAATGGTTTCACACAGCTGCAACAGTAATACTAGACCCATTAGGTCATGCTCTGCTTCCAAGCAGCTTCTCAGTATATTTAACAATGGACTAATTCCTACCAAGCACTGAATTGTTTTTAGAATGATACTTTGCCACATCTGTATTTCATGCTAAGTCAATTTGTCAGTTCTACTGTTTGAAAAGAAAGAACAAGAATTTGATCTTCTCTAAAGCTCTGACCGTCCTTTTCCCCCCTATTTCACTAACTCCGTTCTTCCCTGTCCTTCTTTATTACACCTGAATCAGAGCAGAAATTTTCCTGCTTTTTATTTTTCTGTGCTCAAAATTCAAGAATTAATTATCCCCTCTCACTGCCATAACACCAACTTTTTCTGCATCAGCATGGCCAAAGATTTCCTTCATGTTCTTTGTTAAGTATAGCACAATTGTCTCTGCCTGTGTCTCTGCTCTTTTTCTTCCCATTCCACTTTATTCTCTTTGCTCTGGCTAAATTACTCTTGAAACCACTCTCAACAACCAATTCTTCCATGCTTAGTTTCAGGATGACCCATGAGACTGGTTATTGTGTGCTCTTGAACAGCACTGGATCCTACAGCAGCTAAAGAACCAAGACCATTTTGCTCCTATTCGTAACTTTCCCACTGACTCATGATGTACCCTAAGCAAACCATTTAACTCTTTTGTGACCCCAATAATTTTTCAAGACTACCAGATTTCCTCTAGGTCATCTCTTTTCTAAGCCAAAAAGTCAAGAACTACTCAGTTGTCCCTAGCATAGAAATTGTCCCATACCCCCTGGTCCTCCTTTTCATTGATCCAGATCTGTATATAGATATGTTTTATTCAAATACAAGTTAGCATCCAGAAAGACTTTAAGTCTCGATTAAAAACACCAAATAATAGAGAATTGTCCAATGAACCTGATAATTTGTTTCCTCAGTGTTAAAGATTATCCCTAATTTAACATTTGTTGTTTCGGCTTTCAGCCACTGTATTTTGCTAAAAGCTGTTGTATTAAAGAGTTCTTCAGTATTCAGCATCGCTTTTCTGCTCAGCAGCATATACACTAGATCAAATCACTTCTTAGCAATTAGCTCTATCTTAGCTCTATTTAGTTTACATACATCATTATAAGGCATTCCCTCTCTCCTTAAATCATACATACGGTTCTTCTCTGTACCTTCTCCAGTCATGAATATCCTCCCTAAATTGTACAAATCAAAGCCGTACTCCATGGCAGTGTTAAGGGTGACCTACAGAGAGAGCACCATGTCCCTGCCTCTCTACACACTTCTCCCTAATTGCACTGCCCATGTCTACAAGAGCATCATTCTGATTATTTGCATGCCTCCAGTGTCCATGTGTTACGATTCCTCATTTTTTCTTGGCGTTACTCTTTTCCACTATACAGCTCCCTGGTCCCAGAGGTGTGAACTGTGATTTTAGCTCTTAGGCTTATTGCTTTGAACTTGGTTGTATTACAAAACCTTCATGTGAATAGACCAACCTTCCTAAGCCACTGTTTGCTCTGCCTAGCTGCTTTATACTCACAGTAATTTACATCTTAGACAATCTCTGTGTCACTCAGAAATGCTATCAGTGGTGACTTTACATTTACAAAAAGGCTAGGATAACTCAGATAAAGCAAAATTAAAAATAACACAAATCACTAAAAATCAGACTACAACAATACACCGTGAAGGTGAACCAGGGAAAAGACAGATCCAAGTTACTGACGATTGCAGACATCCCCAGCTAATGCTGACCTGATTTGGTAAGTGCCTGCTATGCATCACAGCTCAAAAGCTCAAAATGCCCACGCTGGCCCAGACAACTGAAATGTCTCTGTATTTAGTGACACTAGACTTGACTAAGATCTTTATCAAAATGTCACAATGGCAGATCAAATGCTTTGTGAAATATGTTGTGAAATATGTTCCTACACTAATCTGTAGGAAACAGACTTACAACCTTTATCAATAAATTAAATCGGATTTATCATCAAGACAGTGTTGATAAAAATAAAGATTATTGCCAATTATTGACTTATTTACTACCTGGCTAAGTATCAGCTTTTGTACTGTGATACTTGGGACTGGTGTCACATTAACCATAACACAGCTAGCTGGGTCATCCTGCTTGTTCTGTTTATTTAATTTTCTTTCCTTAAACGTTGGCACAATACTATGAGTCTTCTGAAATTTCACTGAAATGCCAGGAGTTATTACAAATGAGATCTCTCTTGACAGTTCTGTTAGAGCTATTCAGTACAGGTTATCTGGGCCTGCTGCTTTAAAATTATTAATGTTACTTATGATGACGAACCTCATCTTTAATTACTTGCAGACTGAAAAGGATTAATCATCCTTCTGTAATACGAATACTTTATCCTGCATATATTTCAATACTAAGCATTATTAACAAAACTTGCCCACTGTATCTTGTGCCATTGCAAGGCTTTCTTCGTCAGGTTACTCAGTTGCTTTCACATTCAGTGTAGTTGTGCCAGCCACAATTTCCTGTACTACCTTTAGAGTCCTCACTCTATTTTTATAGTTCATAATTCTCCATGGATATTGATTGCAGTATAGCTTCTTCTTTAAAAAATAATAAGCATCAGTAATAATGACATTTTCAACTTCTGTTGCATTTTTCATGTGCAGATTTCACTCAGAGCATTTTAAAAATATTCATTAATCTTCAAAATACACCTGAGAGGAAAATAAGTAGTGAGAAGCAAACTGAGTCAGTGGGAGAGAGTCACTTATCACAGAGACTTATCTGATCATTGCAAGTATTGCAGAACTAGGACTAGCACGGACAAGTTCTGTTTCAGAGCCTTATTTCACACGGCAAATGGAGTTGCGCTTTGTAAGGTGATCCTTGGACAAAAGTTATTATGCAAAAATTATAAAAGAGATTTTAGGAATTAAAATATTGCAAAAACCTGAGCAGCCAAAAAATAGAACAAGTTATTAAACAATGCATTTCCATGCACCTTGAAGGACAACGAAATTATGAAAATAATAACTGTTAGATTATTTAAGACAAACAATGTCAAAACAGGCTAATTTCCCTTGCTGAGAGACAATGATCCTGCAGAAAAAGGGAAAGCTGTAGATGAGATACAGCTTTTTAAGGGTTTTGATAACATTTGGTGTAACATTCTGATAAGCAAACTGAGAAAACCAAAGTGCCAACGAAATCACCATAACACGGGTGCACAACTGGTTAAAAAATATATTAAAATATTACTATGAGTATGTTGTCATTAATCTCAGACAGGTCTTCTGTTAGGAATCCCAAAGGGTCTGTTCTGATTCTAGTCAACCCTTTTGTTTACTCCGACAATGAAGTAGAGATTTTGCAAGCACTTTGAAGGACAAGATTGGAATAAAAACAATTTTTCTAACCAGAGAACTAGTCCAAGCCCCCAAAGGTGAAATTCTGAAAAGGGAGATGAAAAATGCTTGCACTGAGGAAAGGTAAATCAAGGAAAAAATTCATCCAGGGAAATACATGGCAAGGGAACAGCGAGCAGCCAAGGAGCATGAGATGCGTAGTAGCAACCTATGCCATTTACAGTTGAAATGTTACTCTGTGGAAGTTTTAGTCTTTTAAGGCTTCAGTGTATGTGGAGCCCTGGATGTCCTGACTCACCAAGCAAGCAGATGCAGGACCTGCAGACATCCTACTAACAGTTACTCACGGAGTTTGTGACGTATCTCACATTCCACTGAGGCGCTGCTTCTGGAATGACCCCACTGCACACACAGGCTGTGGAATGTGGTGGGTATCAAGCAGAGCTTAACTCTATCCATCTTCTCACTGAAATGAGCTCACAAGCTCTGCCAACACAAGTGCAATACCCTCTAGGAGAACAAACATGCTCCTGGTATATCTCTAATGACTATACAAAATAAAGAGAATAAAGTTATCCAAATTTATGCACATTTTCTGGTTATTTTCCTTCCTTTTTTTCTGTTCAAAAGGTTTGCATAACTTGGAGTTATTTAAAAAAAATGCCACATGCCCTAGACAGCTCATGGGTCTGTTGTGTGTTTGCTCTACTTTATTATCCAAGGGAACATTGTGATTTAGACAAGAAGAGTTAAGTAGAGTCCCAAAAGCATTAGGATTTGGATTACAATTTGAAACATTGCCAAACTTCACTAATGGCAAAACTAAAAGTCCCACATGCCTGAAGACTGATAATTCTCAAGCACAACTCATTTTTCCTTTTGGCAAAATAAGACTGGCACCTTTGATACAGTCACCTTAGCAAGCAGGTCTAATTCACTGTGAAGCTGCAGGACAACACTAGACAACGGTGAAAAAAGAGTCAAGCTAGGAAATCAATCACCTGTTTCAGATAAATGCGAGGACAGAGTGAGGATCAGACCTCAACAATCTGGCAGCTTTCAACATCTCCAAGGAAAAGTTGCAGCGATCCCCCAGTACTGAGATTTAACTTCTCAGAGAAATGAGGGGGGAAACTCTCTGCTGCACAGTTTTGCTTCCTTTTAGCTACTAAAAGCATCTCTCTCCTGCCTCTGTTTTGATCACCAACTGCTATCCGAGTGTTAGTATTCTTTTGGCCTCCTTCCTTGGAAATGCAGTGAGCTCTCTGTGGAGTTTGCCTTGGTTCCCCTCTCAGACAGCTGTGATTAATTCCATGTTCAAGCTCTTGAGTTAATTCTCTCATTAGATCACTTTCCTTCTTCATGGAATGATTATTCCCACAGGAGAAATGAGAAAGACTAAAACAATATTGTGCTAGTATGTGACACACTGCATCCAGGATGTTTACTTTAAATCAAATTGCCTGCCTGGAATTGCTCCAGATCTATGGCTTAAACACAAGAATCTTCTAACTGGTGGGGAACTGTAGCCACGCATGTTGCACAACGTTCCCAGTTTCACTGGAGTTCCTCCAAACTTCCTGCTAGGTAACTGTACCCAGAACATGAACCTCTCCACACAAGTAGGTCAGATGACACAATCCTTTCATCGCTAGGGCATACTTTAAGACTGAAAAAGTATTTTCCTTTTTTAATTACTTTTTATGATACACCAATCACCTTTCTACCCAACACTATTGTGAAGGTGAAGCCCAGAGCCAGTGCTCCTGTGCATTATTCACTGTGAATGTCACGTTCCCTCTGGAGGTTCTTGCAGCTCAGACATGCTCCCCACTTTTCCTGCCTGTCAAATGGCTCCCTGGGGTATGGCTGGTCATTAGAGGGCACCACCCCACTCAGCTGGACTCTAGCACAGCCTGCTTCTCAGTATCTTTGGTGCAATGTGGATACTCAGGAGAGTTTCTCAATATCCAGTTCAAGAATGCTAAGCTTGTCTGGACTGACAACTCTGATATCAGGCAGTTACCTTAATGTCACCTTTACCTGAAGCCATATTACAGTGAAAGTAACAAAAATACTTAATTACAAATTCCAAAATAGACACAAGAGTTTGCAAAGGCTTCTAAAGATGGGGAGGGGAGGGGAGGAGCGGAGCAGAGAGGAATCATTCAGCATGGCACTTCAATGAACTTTACAGTTTCCCTAGCCATTAACAGTTCAGCTGAGAAATGGACAGAGCCATCACCACCTTGCTGGTAGTGTGAAATCTTAAAAGTTTTCACACAAGC
Source organism: Fregata magnificens (assembly GCA_013389945.1). Lineage (NCBI taxonomy): Eukaryota > Metazoa > Chordata > Aves > Suliformes > Fregatidae > Fregata > Fregata magnificens. Next base: position 37,311 of record WAAD01007270.1, read on the forward strand.
CCTATATTCTGGGGCTGCCTGTGCAGAAAGGCTAGCTTTGGGGACCCCTCTTGCTCTCCATCTTTGGGTCAATTCCAGTTCAGACTTCTACCCTACACACACACACACAATCATCAAGATTCATTAACCCTCACAGGAATGAAGGTAATAGCTCTTGGGCCTGGCCCAAACCTGCCAAGAAAGAGCGTTCTCATGCCTGGCTTAAGTCTGGAAAATGTGTTATCCCACTGCGAAGCACAATGCCTTTACCCACTGCAATGGGAAACATTCAGATGCTGAAGGGAAGCTTCTTCATGCACTAAAGCTTACGTATCACATAAAAAAGTAAGCTGACAACAGGTTTATGCAGGTATCTAATTAGAATCTAGTGCCTGTAGCTCATTAGAGGCTTTTGACTGAGTAGGCAACATGATAACCAGTCCCACTGGGGTGATAATGGGTTAACCATCATTGCCTTTGATAAATACCTTCAGAGTAGCCAGGGAGCCTCTTCTCTCCTCCATGTTGCATGAGTGTGAACTCCAGCAGCCTCTCTCATCTTACCCCTACTAGGAGCTGCAAATTCATTATGTACCACATAACACCACCCCTCCACTAAACTGTGCATCAACAGAGACTGCTGATCTGCATCATTGCCTTGGGTGTGCAATAGCATCCAGGGTAAACGGGACACCTGGGCAAACGTAGGCCTTAACAGAGAGAAGGCATCTTGGAAGTATAAGAGATGTAAGGTTAGTGCACTAGAGATACTTCTAGTCCTCATAAACTCTTGGTGGCTCTGTACTTCTGCAATTTTGGCTTCTCTGGGAGAAGTTTGAGTTCAAGTCCTTATGAAACTTAGGGAAGTGGAACAAAAATGGTGGTATCCTATGAAGGTTTTGTGACCTGGACACCAAAACACAAAGTAAACTCCTTTCTGTTTTGGTGAGGCTGTCCAACACCACTCATCTGATAGTTCAAGTGCATTAAAATACAAGTAGTAACTACAGTGGGTAATTAGTAATTAAAACTGCAACTGACTGTACCACTGAAAGATTATAGCAGATGCCTTAGCACAGAGCACAAAGTGCAGAGAGGCACTGCAGTTTGGAACCAGAAGTGAAGATTTCATACCCACTGAAACTGGGGGAGGAATTTGACCTGGCACATTCTGGTTGACTGTCATGGAAAGTGGTTCCCTATCACAAAATATCTCACGGGGTTTGTTGTACCTACCAATAGTCAAGGCCTGAGTTTCACATCCCCTCTGCAACAGAGAATTTTAGCAGCCAAGTATGGTAAGGATACTGCTTGAATGCTAAGTCAAAATGATCCCCAAAGCTATAGGTATAATGGACAGACTTCTGACTAGAGGCAGACAGGCAAAACTGCACTTTCAAATAAATGATTGTTCTTTTAGTTTTTTTGAGACTAAAAGCCCTCCATGTTTATGGAGTTCAGGGAAAAAAAAAGAAAAAAAACCCCTTCGATCTAACAATGATCTTCATGTAACAGAGGAGAACTACAACACCCACACATGCAATACCTTTTAGCCACTCATTTTTGCTGCATGTTTAAATGTATCATCCTGTAGAAGCAGCACCATCTGCAGGATCTGAGAGAGGGAGCCCGGGCACCTTAGATCAGCAGAACGTCTTCCAGGCATCTGGAAAGGTTTTCGTGAGAAGCCTTCAGCCAGGGAAATCTGAGCAGCCATGGGCCTCTGTGGGATAACACAGGGAGGACTGCAATGCTTCACGGTGCTCTGGCACAGCAGAGGCGTTTTTCAAGAGGAAGCCTGAATAGCTTCTTTGTGAGATTCTTCTCACTGAGAGGTTTTGGTACTGACAGCAGCACTTCTGTGCAGGCATGAGCAGTGGGACATGTTGAGGATCTCAAGGCATGCCTTCTTTGTCGCCTGTCCTACATGTCAGTCAGCATTTAGCTGACTTATTGGCAAATATCATGTTAGGAGCCTATTAAATTAAAATTGAAGACATTTTTAATTCCTTCACTGCAATGACTGTCATCCTTGGTGTTCGTTAATCAAAAGGCTCCTCATTACACAGTGCAATTTCATACTGTCAAATGTACTTTCAGACTTATTCCTGAAAATCTACAGCTCGTTTTGGGAGATGCACAATAGTTTATGGGAGCATTAGCTCCATCTTGTACAGATTCTGTGTGGTTACGGAAGAAACATGCTGAAGCAGTGCCCTCTTCTGGAGGCAGAACCATTCAACCACATTAATACAGTACAGAACAGGCCTTGAGGGCAAAATTAGCAGTCTCAGCAACGCTATTTTGTGTCTGTAAATTTGGCACTATGGTGTGAAATCCTGGTACTGGCCAAGTGTCTAACAGCTGACATCAGCCAGCGACTGAGCCACTGGCATTTAGGAGAATTCTAAGCCTTTTACTCACAGGCCACTTCCGATGAATAAAATGTCAGCACAAGAGGGGTCTGGTTTCTTTTGCTGATTCATCAATGAAAGAAAAATCTCAACGCATTTATTGGCCTAGCTTAAAATTTATACTGCATTATATCAGCATGCATTCAACTGTGTGCGCTTGCAGAAACCTTATTTTTCTATCTAGATCTGTATTTTCTATGGGTATTTTTTAAGACCAGCTTGAAAGGTAATTTTACCACTCTACTGTCAAGAATGTAATGCTGATGAACAGAGAAACCAACAGTCCCCAGAGAGTATCACGATTCAGATTCCTTCCAGAAGCACATTTCAAAGTTATTATAATGAAACGCAGAATCATGAGAAAAGCCTGAAGGGCCATGACCATTGTAACTGCAAGCAGACATGTTTTTCTTTCCCAGTCTCACAGTAAATAGATATGGAACCATTCCAAAAGGCTCTCTGACTGCTTTTTGCTTTGGCTGCAGGTCGTGTTGCTGGAACAGTTGTGGAAAACTCAGGAGAGATGCTTTTCTCTCAGAATCAGTGCCAGCTCTGCGGGACCCGATGACCATGTGCGTGTAACTCAGTATGTGATGCTCATCCCTCCGTCAGTGCTCAGGCATGCAGTGACTCAGTGAATTATACAGACTAAGACGGAAGCGTGCCCTGCCTCAGGATCAGTGCAGACCCCAGTGGCCCACCTGGTAGTGCTACAGGACACTGTGATGAAACATCCATGCTGGAACGAAGAGGAAGGCCCAAACATGGCATGACACTATAGAGAAAGGAGGTGAGAGGGCTGGCCCTGCCTCAGGTCAGTGCTGGCTCTGATACCACAGTCCTGAGGTAATGACAGGCAGTTCCCCCTGCCTCCCATCTCTGGGGTTCCCCCAGGCAGATGGTAGCTGTGGTCTCTCCCCAACACTGCCACGTTTCTCACTCACAAGCACAGATTAAGGTGGCTAGGGATCCAGTTTGCAAAAGCAAGCCTGAGGGGAATATGACTGAGGGACGGAAATTGTGAAGGCAACGAATAAGGTGACGGCACATCTGCCGTTCACCACTTATCTCGGCACCAGGCACAGTGAGTGAACCTAGCAGGGGGCCAGCTTTAACCACAGACAAGAAAGCTCCTCACAGAGCCGGCAGGGAGCTCATGGTGCAGTGGCCAGAGGCGCCTGTGCGGGTGAACGGGCTCCACAGGGCCAAGCAACCATGCAAGCACACAGACAAGGGATCAGACAGACGTACCACAACCAGGGCAGATCCACCTCCTACGCCCGCTGAGGGAGAAAGGTGCTCAGCACACGGGACACCTCAGCAGGCCCTCTTTTACGAAGCCCCCCGCCGCCGCCAGCCATACCCCCTTCAGCGGGGGGAGCGCTCCCTCCGCCTAACGGCCGGACACCCCGCCCCCCCGCCGCGCATGCGCCACGGGCGG
>WAAD01007270.1:41363-52787 GCA_013389945.1 Fregata magnificens
GTCGCGGTGGGGGGGGCGGTTGCCCGGCGGCCACGGCCTCGAGCGGAGCCCCGCTGTGGTGTGCCTGCCCGCAGGGGCGGTGAGCGTCGGGGAGCACAACGTTCAGGAGCTGATCGTCGCCGCCGACATGCTGCAGCTCACCGAGGTGGTGGAGCTCTGCTGCGAGTTCCTGAAAGGGCAGATCGACCCGCTGAACTGCATCGGCCTCTTCCAGTTCTCCGAGCAGATCGCCTGTCACGACTTGATGGAGTTCACCGAGAGCTACATCCACGCGCACTTCCTGGAGGTGCAGAGCGGGGAGGAGTTCCTGGCGCTGACAAAAGAGCAGCTGATTAAGATCTTGCGAAGTGAGGACCTAAGCATCGAGGACGAGTACCAGGTTTTCATAGCGGCAATGCAATGGATTTTGAAGGATGTGGGAAAAAGAAAGAAATACGTCGTAGAAGTACTGGAGCCTGTTCGATTCCCCCTGCTGCCAGCACAAAGGCTACTAAAATACATAGAAAGTAAGTGAAAGAAGGGAAGAAGCAATATCAGGTGTTTGGATTTGAGCAAACCGTGTGTCGTTCAGAGTTACTGGATTTTGACGGACTTTTTAAAATTAATGGCATGATGATTGAAAAGATTCACTCTATCCAGACAAATTCTACTTTTTAACAAAGGAGTGCAGCTTACTTTAAAAACACGCTTTTGAAAAAGTCTCATAAAAGTAGGCAATCCTTACTTGACTTCTGTTTTAGGAGAAGCTGGTAACTTTTCTACAACTGAGTTACTTATTGTCTGTAATTTTTCACTATGCCTTTTTTCATCTGCTTTTTTCCTCAAGGTATTCCAGATTTCAGCCTTCGGGTGGCCCTGCAAACTCTGTTGAAAGAATATTGTGAAGTCTGTAAATCTCCCAAAGAGAACAAGGTCAGCAGTTTTCTGCAAGCTTCTAAAGGTCGTCCCCGGAGGAAAGCCAGGAAGTACCTTTATGCAGTAGGTTAGAATGCAGCTGTTTGAACCTTGTAAAACAAATGATGAAGTAGTATCTCATATTACAGTACCGAAAGAGGTATGGGAATTTTTTTTTAATCAAAAGATCTAACAATAGCAAAATATTTCATCTGGCTGAGTTACCGTGTTACCTGCTTTCCACTTAGAATTGCACAGAAGGGTAGCATTCACATTTCACGTCCTTATGACATGGCATTCAAAGCCTAGATTTGCCTTCTAAAAATTATTTGCCTTGGGTGGAAGGCTACAAATCAGCAGAGGATTTGCCCATCGTTCACTGCTGGAATGGTATACGCAAATCCACTGCACTCCTTGTTCTTCTGCAGGTTGAAGTTTTCTCTGTCCAGAATACTTCGGTTGATGTGATGGAATACTTGAAATTGCAAGTTATCAGCAAAGCTGGAGCTTTGTATTGGAAGGGAATGCTCTTGTTTCACCCTGTGGGAAGTAACACCAACTTAAGATAGCAAAGGCTGTTGGCTGATCTTTGCATTTTACTGAGAACATGAACAATAATGTTTGTAGTGTTGTGGTGAAGTTGTCAGCTCAGGCACAAGTTACGTGACCTTCAAGGTAACCATTCTTTGTGTGCTGGAGAAGCAATGCTACTTGGAAAAGTCCAATTCCTTCTAAAAGTGGCTAATGGCTGTTACTGTAATTTTTTTCTAAGGAGCATGGGGATGAGCAAGAAGCTGCTGCTCAGCCATGATCTTTCCACTTACTTTCTAGGTGGGTACACCCGACTGCAAGGAGGACGCTGGAGTGACAGCAGAGCCCTCAGCTGTGTGGAGCGATTTGACACCTTCAGCCACTACTGGACCACAGTGTCCTCTCTCCACCAAGCCCGGAGTGGGCTGGGTGTGGCTGTGGTGGGAGGAATGGTCTATGCCATTGGAGGTAACAGCAGAAATATGCTTTTTTTGTTACATAGATGCTAGAGAACTCATGCATGGAGATTTTTAAAATTATTCTTCCTGTAAGCAGTTCTGAGGAACCCAACAGTAGATAATACAATTTTTAGATATAATAACAATTGAATTGGGGTTTCTTGGTTCTCTATTGTCACTGCTCTGTGAATGCCTGTTTGGGCTCCTATGTTGGCCATTTTTTACTAAGCTGCTCTCCCCTCATGGCGTAGCAGCTCACAGGTAAGCATATGGACATGTGCGGATATACTAAGAGATGTTGGATATTCTGCAGACCTTGTGTACCGCCACTAATAGCATTGCTTTTCTCACTTGTAGTCTAGCAGAAGCCCATAGCGTAAAAGGCCGTAGTACAGGACAGACCACTTGTTGTCTGCCTGCCTGGAAAGGCTTGCTATGAATGTTTGCACAAGGATGTGATGAGTAGCTCTACCAGCCTATCATTAAAGAATGCATATGTATACTGTTTTTGTCACTGCAGAACACATTCTTTGGTCTTGAAAACCCTGTCAGTTGTGTTGCGGAGCAAAAAGTGTGTAGCACTGTGGTTGTTCACCCCTCTGATGTTTTCAGCAAAGTTTCAGGGAACTGTTGATGAAAGCTGTTCCTAGTGATGATTCAGCTCTAGCTGTAAACGAACATTTTGCTACCTTGGCCGTTTGGCTAGCTGAAAGAAAGATCTTGTATTCAAATGTTGTCTGTCCTGGAAGGAGCTGAAGAATGCTTCTATATCTGCAGTGCAAAACATTGCATTTCCCCTGTCTCTGTTCTTGCTGTTATTATGCAGGTGAGAAGGACTCGATGATTTTTGACTGTACTGAATGTTATGATCCTGTTACTAAGCAGTGGACCACTGTGGCTTCCATGAACCATCCCCGTTGTGGACTGGGAGTGTGCACGTGCTATGGTGCTATCTATGCTTTGGGTAAGTTAATTTTAAAGGTGTTAATCCATGGAACTTGTAAATTGATTTGATCTTAAATATATTGGTGTTGCAAATTTGCAAACTTAAGTTTTGAAAAACAGCTGTTTACATGAGCATTAGCATACCAAATCTTTGTGGATTAGTTATTGTTCAGTTATAACTTATTTCCATTGTAGATTGCATGCTGGTTTCAGAATTAGTCTGTCTTGGAACAGTGCACCATACGTCTAAAAATGCACCTACCCCACAGGTTCATGCCATTAAATTCTTTCTTGTGTTTGTTGTTATTTGCAGGAGGTTGGGTTGGAGCAGAGATCGGCAACACAATTGAAAGATTTGATCCTGAAGAAAATAGTTGGGATGTGGTGGGAAGCATGGCTGTGCCCCGTTACTGCTTTGGGTGTTGTGAAATGCAAGGTGAGTATTGTTATCCATAAACAGTTCCAAGAGCCATTGGATTTTGAAGCTTTATGTTTCAGTCATGAATTTTTACCTTCGTCTTGTACTGTGCTGTCAGTTGCACAAGCTTGTGCCTCACTTATTTGTCCTTCTAGTACCATATTTTTGATTCTACAGAACTCAGACTACGAAGTTCTCTCTGTCTTCTGCCTTTTATCTCATGAAAACAATTTTTACGTGGCTGCCAGTATGGTTATCCAGCTAGTCTTTCAACAGTTGATTGTCCTTACTGATACTGCTTTTATTTACCTCCCATATTTGGGTTTGTGTGTGTCTTTGTGACAATCTGAAGAGTTTCCACAGGTTATTTTAAGACAGAAATGTCTAAAGACTTGGATCTATAAATATGCTTATTAAGCATTTGATCCAGGCCTAGTCAGCAGTTGCAGCCTTCTGAATTCTCTCCCCTGCACTTCATTAATTATTGCTTTCATCAGAGCTTCTAGTGCTTGAGCCTCAAGTTACTCATTTGAAAACTTTATGTATGCTGCTACTGGACAAATGGAGGACTTTTATCTGGCATTCTTAAACCATCTTAATGTCAGGCTGAAACTTGTATTGTGACAAACATTTTCTGTCTTTCAAACCTTTGTATTATGAAACCTAATAGAGGAAAAATGCTGTTTCTACAGGTTTGATTTATGTTGTTGGTGGTATCAGCAATGAAGGAGTAGAGCTACGTTCTGTTGAAGTCTACGACCCAATATCTAAACGTTGGTCTGAGCTCGCTCCAATGGGCACCCGAAGAGCGTATCTTGGTGTGGCTGCTCTCAACGATTGTATCTATGCTGTGGGAGGCTGGAATGAATCTCAGGATGCACTTGCTACTGTAGAAAGATACTCCTTTGAAGAGGTATGGTAGAGTCCTTTTCTTTCATAAATGTAGGTTGCATCAACTTTGTGTAAGATGCTATAGAGGTAGCCTGCTTCCTTCTTACAAAAGAAAAAAGTTGGAAATTCCATTTCCTTTTCACAGCTGGCTAGTAATCTGCATGAAACAAAGCTTCAGTGACCTCAGGGTCTGTCTGTCCCAACCAGTCTGTAGAATCTTGCTATCTGACTTAGTGGAGTGTTTACGAAGATTGTATGCATGCTTTTGGGAAACTGAAAGCTAACCAATACTGATGATGCATAGATATACTGTAGTTTGGTAAATACTTGTTAGGGTTAAGATGGGATAGATTTCCCCTCTGCAGCAGAATGGTCAATAATCTGACGAGAGAGGAAAAAAAATCCCTGAAAAAGTAAGAGTTACCCTTTGTTGCAAAAGTTCAGGATCTTTCTTCTGCATCAAAATGTAGTGGAGTTTCAGCATGACTAGAAAAATCACTTTGAACACTTAAGCTTTTGAATAAGATAAGAAATTATTCCTGACTGTTATTGCTCATGTTTCTATGATGCTCTTTGGAACAGGAGCTAGTATTAAAAGCAGAACATAATCCAGTGTGCCATTCAGTTTTGCTTTTGGACTTGAATCTAGTTTTCCTTATTTCCGCACCTCAAACTGCACACCATGCGCATATGCCTATAGATCTATAGGAACCTCATGGAGGTCATGAACCTATAGACCTATAGGTAGACTAGAGAAATGCTTAAATTGGAACATCCTGGAGCTAAACACCAAGAATATTGGAGTATGATTTCGACCACTTGTGAAAGTGTTGTCATTCCAGTCTTGATAATCCTCTTGATACCCTATATATACCATATTTGAGCCTGTGAAGTGTATGTGTAGTGTTCTTTGCATATGTTTCAGTCTTTAAGCTTTAAAAGTTACTTTTATCAGAATTGGGATTTACCCTAAAACTACTTGTTGACTCTTTTCACCTTCTCATTAGGAAAAGTGGGTTGAAGTTGCGTCAATGAAGATACCAAGAGCTGGTGTCTGTGTTGTGGCTGTGAATGGATTTCTTTATGCCTCGGGAGGCCGAGCTCCCAGTCATGATTTTGCTGCTCCAGTAACCTCTGACTCCGTTGAAGTTTATAACCCTCATATGGACAGTTGGACTGAAATTGCCAACATGATCACCAGCCGCTGCGAAGGAGGTGTAGCTGTGCTGTAAAACACAAAGGAGAAAACTAATTCAAGGAATGAGTAAATCTGTCTCCTCAGATTTCTGGTTTTGTCGGACAGAAACCTCTTCTAACACAGGAGCTTCAGTAGAGACAGTGTAGAATTAGATCAGAGGGCTTTTCCTGAGCAAAAGGAAATGTTAAAATTCTTGCCCTTCAAAGTAAATTGGCTTATCCAATGTCTGTCTCGGGAAGTATTCTTTTAAGAGTAGGAATGCCTCTTATGAGTGGATTAAGCTCACGGAAATAAATGGCAAATTTGCCCTGTAAAAATCTGAACAAATAATTCCAGCACATTAGAGACATTTATCAGGTGTTAACTCTCTAAGGTGCACCAAAGTTAGCATCTTTAGCTGGCCTGTAAGGAAGGAGGCTACTATAGACAGCTAGGAGTTATCTGTAGATAAGAGCAGGTGGGCTACTTTGTTAGCATTAGTTGTCCTTTCAGGTGGAAAACAAGGAAGAGAAGATAACAGATGGGGAAGACTTGGTACCTCTACTTATGACCTTGATGCATTTGAGCCTCTTTTTCTGCTGCTGGACATGACGGGCATTAAATATCAATGGAATATTTACTTTCTAGCCACCCCACTAACTTGGATGGTATGTGGCTGAGAATTTCCTGTTCTGGAAGGTTATTCTCACAGCTCTAATAATGTCATTCCACTTCAGCACAGGCTTTTCTTCTCAGTGGTATCAGTGATGACAGTAGAGCTCCTTTTTGTGTAAGCTCTGGTGAATTTTAAATGGAAATGCTATTCATTAGATTAGCTGTTCTGTTTAGGACTGCTCTTAGTATAAAAATATAGGGAAAGCCTTCCCCCCCCCCCTTTTTTCCCCCCTTAGTTAAATGTGTTTTTACCCTGTGTGACACATGCTGAGACTTGGCATTGGAATACATGCTATTCTACAAGGTACACACGTTCATCCTTGCTACATCTTGTATCCTGCCTCTTCCAAATTTGAGCGGATGGAGCATTTTGTGATAGAATTAGCTGCATTCAGCATTAAAGTGATGCTATTCATATGTTTTGTCTGAAGAGGTTTGTATTTAGCTTGGATACGCTTCGTAGAACACTACTAGGAGTTTGGAGTTATTTCTAGATTCATTTAATTAACGTACTTGAAGTTGCTTTTTGCACGATACGATTGCATTTTCTGCACAGCTGTGGATGATTTGGATGGAGTCTGAAATAAGGCTGCTTGAACTCTGATAGACAGTGTTATTCTAGAACATAAAACCACAACTGGAATGTCACAAAACAGGAAGCCTGCACTGTGTAGACAAAGGAGCATTCATGCTGTCTAGGTCAGTATCCCCTGTGTAAAACTAACAAATAACATACATGAATAAAAGCCTCCAAGGTGAGTGTTGCAGGTACCTTAAGAATCTAGGTCTTGCATTCTAACATAGGGCTGGGAGATTGCCAGGCTAAAACATGCTAGACAATGAAGTATTTTCCTCTGATCGTTCTATAATCTTGTGTGTGCTTATACTTCAAAAGGATTTCTTATGTGTGTGAACTAATGTCTGTTCTGTCCTTTTTTTCCCCAAGTTTAAGCTTGTTTTAAACAGTTTTTCATAATAAAATGCATTTTCAGAACTGACTGTGGAATGCTCTTGAATAGGTTGCTTTCCTATCATAATGAGTTGTATCACTGCCAGTTTCATTTCTTGCCTTTTTTACTGGAAATACTATTTCCCAGTAGGACACTAGGAAAGATTGGTTATAAACGTTGACTATTTGAAAGGTGTATTAACACACTTCTGTAGTAAAATACATATTTCTTTTCTCAGTGTAAAATCACTCAGACTTCTTGGAAGTCTGGCTGCCTTGCCAGCTCTGTGCAGCCCTCTGGGATCAAATGATAGGTAGTGTTTCTCAGGCTTTCTTCTTTACATTTCAGGATCCCTTATGAACCATTTGAGAAACATTACCTTAACTGTATTTTATTAGTTTGGGAACTAGGAGTTAACTTCTGATCCCTACCCATAAACTTTCTGTGTAGCGGAGCCTGAGGGAGTCTGCTGTTGTATGAAGTTACCTTCTCCATTTTTTGTGGTTGATTCTATCACATTTGAATGAATCTTTGAAGTCGGTTGATTATGGTCTCTGATACTTAGCACCTCCTTCCCTGAATCAAGCCAAAGGCAGTACGTACTCTTCTCTGGACCCATCTTAAAAAACACCATGTCTAAGCAAGAAAGAATAAAAGAACTGTTTTCATTTACAAACTCAATTTTAGTTCCTTTATATTTAGAGAGCACTGAAATATATCGTCGTTTCAGAGGTATGATGCTGTCAATGTATAAAGGTTTAACAGGTTAAGAAAATTAGAGGCTCATGTACATAGTTGCTGTTTCAGCAGTATCATACAAGGAGATGGCTCTATTTTCAGGATAGGCAGGTTTCTTAAACATCTGTTCTTTGCAGAATGAACAGATAACAAATTTTAAGTGACAGTATGTGCTTTATTCTGCATAGAACAACAATGAAGAACAGTGCTTTAAGAGAACTATGACGATTATCTAAACTGGTCCTAAGAATGTGTGTGGATATCACTTTTCAGCTTTCTTCTTGCATCTTGTACCGTACTCAAAGAATATTTAAGATAAAAAGCCTACAGTGAATATGCCCACAGACAATTTTGTAGGTTTCTTGAGGTAGCTGAGGCTAGAAAAGAAAAATCTATGTGACTTACGTTGTATCTTCTTCCCCTAAATGGTGTGTTAGGAAGACTTAAGTACAAAGACCATATGCTCCTGCAGAGTTCTCAATAATTGGCCCATCATGGAGGGTTTGCAGGCTACAAGTCCATTTGTACCTGCCCCAGGTGCTCAAATAAAATGAGTTTTGAGGATAGAGAAGACACAAACTACTTTCAATCCCATTATCTGATCCCTTAGTGCCAGCAATTGAGTCCATGTGTCATATCATGCGATAGTACTTTAATTTAGGAGTGTGACAGACCTTTATGCCTATGTTGCATGCAGCTTCCTTGGCTAGGCAGCCCTAAGTCCAAACAAAAGGTAGGAACACACAGCCCAGGTATCTTTTTTTATTCAAGTAAGCCTCAGCAGGAAGCTAACCTTCTGTCTCTTATGGCACCTTGTCAAGGATACAAAGCTTTCCCTTCTAGCCTTCCCCACTACCATCGCAGCAGCTGGATGACATATTTTAAGTGAGTGCTGACCTTGGTTTGCCACTGCAAACAAACCTTGCCTTATCCATTCTTACCTGACTAGCACTTAATCACATATATTCTCAGCATCTTCTCAGCCGAAATAAAACAGAAGAGTTTTTTTTGCATTTCCACAATATAGGAATTGAACATGTATGTACTTTTACATAATTCTCTGCTGCTTCTTTAAACACTAAACTAGAAGAACTGCTGTCACCTTGTTACTGTTTACGACTACACAGTTGTTCTCCCCACCACAGAACATTATCACGCATTATAGTTAAACCAGATACTTTAATAATTCAGCATAGAGCAATTCATACCCACGTCATTTGAATCTCCATTTTAAATTCATATGACAGTAACAGCTCATGCAAGAGTGACGCTTTTTTCTACAGATAAGGACAGACTCATGCCTGCCTTGGAAGTCATCGGTATTTACAATCCTTCCCTATTAAACTTGCTAAGTTGTTTACTTTGAGAAGAAGCATCTTGATCACTGCCATCTTATGACTTACAAGCACAAGTAAGTCTTTATTTCCCCTGGAACTCAATACAAATACTTTATTGGCAGATAAATAGCTTTTTGCTATTGATTTATTATTTCGTGTTCTGCCATTTATTTCTGCTGTTACTTAGCTGCTCCTCTGAAATAGCCTTCAGCGCTGCAGTAGCTAATAGCGATAATACCATCACCACTGTTCCCACTACCCTCAGTACTTTAAACCACCTAGGATAAGTAGGAAGAAGGGAAAGGTCATAATGTAGTGCTATCCCTAAGGCCATTACTAGCATTATTGGACCATTAGTGATATCTTTAAAAAGTAAGGCTTGCCAGGCAAGTAGAGGAGGAACTGTACTGTTAGCCAGGTTCAGCCAGTCTGGCTTGGCTGGGCTGTTTTCTGGGAGAGCAAACCCCCACCTCATTCCTCCTAGGAAAGAGACTGTTACAGCACCATACGTAATCTGCGCAAATGCCAGCTCTGGGTAGTAGGTCCCTTGGATGGCCATTAACAGTGGCACAGAAACAAATGGAATTAGCCCTGCGAGGCTTAAGTAAAGGGCTGGCTTTGGAGAATCCTTTAGTGATTTCATGCTTTGTTGCAATATGCCTGAGTCTTTGGTCTCAGATTCTTTGGGAGTTTTCTTCTTGAAGAAGGGGGGAGAGGTGTGAAAAGCCTGGAGCTTGGTTGCATATACTGATGCTGCGTTGAGGCTTGGAGATCTTGAGAGAAGACACACATCTCTCTGCAGACAAAGGCTGAGAGAAGAGCAAACTGTCTTATTCTTTCCATACAGTAGTAGTCTGGGACCAGTTAACCTCTGGAGCTGCAATGATAAAACCCACTCTGAACACCTTACAGTGTAGGCTTACGAATCCACAGTTACCCAAACCACCTGTGAAATATCGTACCAAGTAGTTTTCCAAGTCAGGCCACATCACAGCTGCCCTTCCTCTCAGTTTTCAGGTGTTTTTAACTTAACTAATTAAGCTAACTCATACAGCTTTCACAAGCTAGCTGATAAAGAGCAACTAGGCTCTTCAGAGTGAGTAAGCAAACCTTACTCACTGCAAAAGGTTTGTGTATCCACCTATCATTCCACCCCCGCATACATTCTTTAGGCATTTTTAAGTTAAGATACAGCAGTCCTTTTCAGAGTAGACTGTAAAATGATTACAGAAGTAGGGCACGGTCACCCCAGAAACTAGTTACTATCCCCTCACCGCTCTACCAAAAAGAGAGAGGAAGAAAAAAGACCTTTAGACAATAAGTTTTGATTTTATAAAAGAAATATCTTAGCTTTGGCTAAAAGCTGCTGTAGAAACTAGGAATTCTCTCAGAAAAGCTCAGTGATAAACATATGGCTACTCTAACTTGTAAGTCACCTTTTTTTTTCAATGCTCCAGTCATACCTTTTGCTATTTTACTTTTGAAGAAATATAGACAGCAACGAAGGCTTCAGAAACTTACTTTGAAAGGTGTGTGGAAACAGCATCGTTGTACGAGAGGAAACATATTTGCTTTATCAAGGCCCTAAAACAGAAAATTCAGGAGAAAGTCTGAAACCAATGAATAGCTGAGTCTGTCATGTCCGAAGTTAAGTCACAGTCTAGACTTGCTTATCAGATGCGAGACTCTTAGAGATGTATATTTAAAGACAACCATTTTATGTACTCAATCCTTATTTACCCACTACAGGATATTTTGTTTCAGGTAGCTCTGTAAACTGAAGCTCTGAAGTTGTAATAACTGTTACAAGAACGATTTCTAGTTAAAGAACTGAGTATCAGGGAACAGGTGATGACTTCCCGTTCATGGATCATCTCCTTTTCACGGGCTAAGTGGCTGCAAGCAGCCGATAAATGACCAGTTCCTCACACGTAGAAAAAACGATCCTTAACCACTGAGGAGTGGAAATTTCACCACAGCCCAAACTGCAGGTAAGGCACTTGTAGGGGGGACAAAACTAACCGGGAGGGGTAAGCAGCTCGCCGGTGGACTTGACTCCCCAGTTCACGGTCCTGCTGCTCCAGGGAAGGGGGGCGGCTCCGCGCGCCAAAAGCCCCGTCCCGGAGGGAAAGGGGAGAGGAGAAGCAGGATGCCCGGGAAAGCTGCAGGTCCCACCGGGCCGAGGCCCTCACCCCGGCCTGGCACGGCCCCGAGCCTTCTCGCTGAGGCGGCTTCCGGTGCCCCTGGAAGCGCTCCGGCGGTGCAAGTCCGGGCGGGAACAGGGGCGGCCCATCTCGTTCCGCCGGGCCGGGGAAGCGCCTGGGTGTGCGTGGCACCCACCAGAGCCGGCGGTCCACGGTCCCTGGCGCGCTTGAGACGGGGAACAGCAGAGCCGAAAAGGGCAGCCTCG
>WAAD01007270.1:53784-103764 GCA_013389945.1 Fregata magnificens
GGTCGGCGCCGGGCGGTGACACGTGTGCCGCGGGCCGCCCCAGCCCCTCCCGGCCGGCCTGTGCGGGGGCGAGGGCAAGCGGAGGCTGGGAAACTTGTCAGGTGCCAGTCGTTATCTGTTCACACAGAAACAGCGCCTGGCCTGAGCGTGAGGTGGCTTTTTCCCTCGTGAAAGTTATGTCTGTGTGTCCGGTGCGTGTTACGCCCTGTTGGCCTAAGGTTTTGCATGGTTTAACTTCAACGGCTTGATCGAGGCGGCTGTGTTCACACCTAGCGTTTCAAAGATGCGTTTAAGGCTTTGAACTGAATTCAGTTTAGTCATGAGCCGTTTTGGAACGATTTTAGAGCGGGTAGTGGGTGTCTGCAGAAGTTAGGAGTTTTTAAACAGCTTTAGAGGAGCAGTCGCTATTTAAATCCTTGTAAGTAATGGTGGAATCGTTTAAGAGCATTGCTTAAAAATCTTTTTATATTAACATGACCAGGTAAGTCAGCCTTCCTTTCCCCACCCCCGAGGTCTGAGTGACACAAGCGTTAGTAATGTTGATAATGCTCTGAAACGTTGCAAGTGACTGAGCAAAGTATGGAAGCAGCAAAGGGGGGTACGGAGATGAGAAAACAGCGGAGATAATTGAAGAGCCATCAAAGCTGAGTTTACTGAAGAGTTGACATTGCTTCTGTAAAAATGTTAGGTGGTTATGAAAAAAGCTTATGCAAATGTTACTTCATGAATGAATATGGCTGGTATTTCAGTGAAAGGTTCCCCGTGCTCATCCATTTGGAGACCGGTATTTCAAACTTCCAGCCTCTGACTCAGGAAGGAGACAGGTGTAGAGCAGTGGTAGGAAGAAATAAAATCAGCAGGTTTAAGAAGAGGAGTTTTTCCTCTCACGTTCTTTCTGATCTTTTCTAGAGAAAAATACCTTAAGAAGAACTTCTTGAAGTTTTGTATTTAGAATAGAAAAGCTTCAGGTGATACTTCCTTCTTTTTTTTTTCTTTTTTTTTTTTTTTTCTTAACAGCTATTTGTAGGGAAGTGCAGCCTCTGCATTTTATATTCATCTGGTTTGTAGTCTTAATCCTATATGACACAGAAGTTTCCATTGGAGATATCATACTAGGACTTCAAGTGGAAATATGCAGGGAACAGATGGCATTAAAAAAAAAAAAAACAGTCCTGTTTTTTCTGTGGACGTCTCAGAAATAGGAGGAGCAGAATGCAGATGTGATATATAACAAATCAAGTGGGAGTGCACGCTTTCTGAATTGTTAGGAAAAATACTTTACTTTGCAAACATTTTTGCAGGGTATGGTCACCGTGCCTCACAGATGTGGGTGCTTTGTACATGGTGTTAGTGCCTCTTGAAATTCCTGTTTTAAATTAGGAAATTAAGTCACTACAGAAAAATAATCTTCACTAGCATTTTCATGAAATTCAAAAAATATTTCAAGAGCTGTGGGACACTTCTTTTTAATACAGAAAAATACTGTTGCTGGATGTCTGAATTTCTTCAGAAGTGTGGGGTGTCAGTAGTTCTTGTCTTTACCAAGTGAACAAAAAGTATTGGCTCAAGAGTTAAAGTTGCTTTTTTAATTAAATTTCAGTGTTGCAAGATGTTTGGAGTTAGTTGTGTGACTGCTGAATTAACTTAGTTTTGAAGTGTACTTCAGGGTGTGCTTTATTCATTTTGATTGGAAAAGGGCTGGCTGTGTTCAGTAGAGCTAAAACGTAAAGCACCTTTCTTCAGTAAAGTGCTGGCTGCTCTTGCATGGATCCAGCTTTTTCTTACGGCTTTGTAAAAACACGACCATGGGATGACTGTTGCTATAACTTATATAGGGAGAGGTCATAGTTACTGAATTTTGCAGTTGGCAAGGTAGTGTGTATGCCAGGAAGTTTGTTTGGGATTTTTGTGTTTTATGTTAATTTATTTGTAGAGGCAGGAGTGGTTTAGATTTTGTTCTGCTAACACAGCAGTGTAAGTGGGCATTTTACTGTCACTTTTGAGGTGACCAGGATACCAACTAAATCCTATGCTTTCGTTTCAGTAAGAATAATTGAAGTGCATGTTCTCTTTACTTGTCAGGTTTGATGAAAAGCAGTGAAGTTGGCAGAAACATGGTCCTGCTTAGAATACTTCATGAATGCCAGGATGTTGTTTAACTTGTGTTCTGTAAGTTAATATGTTCCTGTGAAAATGTGCCAAACTTTAATGACTTACTGTATGGTCAGAAGATAAATTTACATTTTGGGGAGTGGATTTAGGTAGAGATTGATAATGGTTAAGTATCCACTGCCCCATACATGTATGTGCAAACACTGTGCAGACCTAAAAATTCTAGGTTAGACAAGGCCATTGGCATGACAGTAAGTGGGAAAGGAAGCATATTGGTTAAATTAATCATACATATTAGTGATCAGGCTGTATCACTCCAAACTTGATTAAAGCATGTTTAACTATTTCAGTTCCTGCCTTCTCTAGCTGACCTTCCAAAGTGTCAGAAGAAGTATTCTAACACTTGATGCTTATTAGACCTTTCTGTAATTAAATAGCAAAAAGACTTTGCAAAGTGTTGGTGTATGCAGTTCCATAAAATGACTAATCTGAAATAGTTGCACTTCCAAGGTCTGGCTCAACAAAAATCCTTTGAACCAGTGCATCCAAACATAACTGAGGTTTTCTGCAATAAGTGGTGCTCAGAAACAAATATTTTGCAGTGTATGACCTTGTGCCTCAGGGACTGTTGTACACTAGAGAGTTCACCGGGAGCTACTGAAGGTCTAAGATTTACAGTCATTCTAGCAAAAATGCCAGTGTTGTTTTTGTTTCTCCTTGAATCTTGTGATTGCTTCCAGTTCAGTGTTTTCATAGTCTTATCTTCCACCCTGGAAGGAGCATCACAGCGTTATGGTGTGATGTTGGTGGCTCTTAATAAGCAAACGGGGGTGTGTGTGTATTTAATGCTGTTGGAATGCATGTCCTTGGTTTTAGGAATTCCCTTTTTCCAATATGGGAAGAAAGTAATAACTGTAAATTAATTTCCCTTGGAGCAGTTTTATTTTCGGCATCTGTTCTAGGTTCAGGTAGGTAGTAAGTGTCAGGGGTCGATAGTGGTATGGCCAAGAATGACTGGCAGCGGGGATAGAGGTTTAGTGTGGCAGGGACTGCTTTCCTGGATATCTGTGTGACCCTCATAGCGTAGTTGCAACATACGGAGCATGTGGCAATGATTGTCACTCTCTTCGAATTTTGTTGTCTTCAGTTTGCGATGAACAATTAACTTGTAAATAAAGGACTGAGTCTGCCGTGGAGGTATATGGTATTATTCTGGGCACAGAAATTATTGATATTCACAAAGTTGCTGGCGAATTTGTATAGTAAAGATTACAACAGGTCTCCAGCTTTTCAGCAGAAAGGAGTGTTTTGCCATTGTGTTCCAATGCGTCATCCATCATCAAGGGATTAATCAGGATTCACGTGAGGTGGTCTGAAAAGGCCTTTGATGCTAATCTTAAAAAACTCAGCAAGGGAACTCTCTCACCCTGAAAATGTTGAATGGGTTATGATCTTGACTGTTAGTTTGGGAAAACTGTCTTTCCTGTACTTTGAACTCTAGTTAAAGTAGAGAAACAGGTTAATGACAACTTTAATGTCTTCATGTTGGCTGGGCCTTATGGAATGTATCCTACAGTATTTATGAAACTGACAGTCTGGGGGGGTGGGAAAAGTTCCAGAATACTGAACAGTGTTGAGGAACGCTTTCCCTCACAACATCTAGAAAAAGACAGGATTTGGGTATGTTCAAGGGAAGAGCGTTCACATCAGGGATTCTGTCCTGGGTCACGTACTGTTTGGTGTTTTCACTTTCCTATGTTGAAATAATATTCTTACTGAACACAGAGATGATACAATCTTGACAAATTCAGGAAATGGTCTGAAATCAATAGCATTGATTTCAGCCATTTTGGTGTAGATGGGTTCAAATTACTGTGTTTAGGAATATGACCTTATGCAGACAAGTAACAGCTGGCTAGGCAGCAGTTCTGTGGGAGAGTATCTAGGAGTTGTAGTTGTTCATAAATTATCGTGAGTCAGCAGCATCACTGTCATGAAAATTCACTTGTCATACTGGAACATATACAAGCATTGTGAATAAGGTAATGAAGCAGTGTTTCTGTTCTACTGAGGAGTGGTAGGTCTTCAGCTAAAAGTATCTCGTTCAGTTTGTGATACCATCATACTTTGGGAAAGTTATGGCTGGGTAACAAGATCTGTAAAGAAGACAACGAAGTCTGTAAAAGAGAGAACCCCTGAGTGAGGATTGGGGGGAAAAAATTGGATTGTTTAGTTCTAGAATGGTTTTATACAACTTGTGTTTCATCAGACATCAGCAGGTGATCTATAAAGCAGCTTACGAAAGTTAACTGCAGGTATAACTGGGAGCCAGCTCTGACATCCTGTCACTGCCTGCAAGCTGTCATGCTTGGTAGGTGGGTCGCATCAGTTTTTTCATCATCAGTGCTTTGAACTTTAAAGCCTGTAGCTTCAACAGTAAAATTGGAGTGGTTGGGGGGGTTGTTTGTTTTTTAAAAACTTTACTATATTTGATCCCAGAATATGTTATTACATCCTATTTCTGCTGCCAGACGGTGCTGGGATATAGGGTGGTCTACGGGACTTCCCCCCTGACCGCCCCCCAGAAAACCCCCCTGCTATCTGCTAAGGTTGCCTCTCAGTCAGGGAATACTGAAGTACTGGTCTGGAGAAAAGATGTCTTAAAAGCTATCTGCAAAGAGAGGTTAGTCAGCTTGCCATATCCATCATGAATAAAACAAGTAGTTATGGCTTGAAATTGCAGCAGAATATATTTAGGTTAGGCATTAGGTGTGGGGACAGGCTTTCAAGCCATAAGAATAACGAAAACAGATTGTAGAGATATGCTGGAGAATGCTGGTATGCTAATCTCTTTTGATTTACAGCTCCAAAAAAAATATACCAGTGGAGGTATGAATAGCTGCATAATGAATTCCAGTCTGCTGATAACAAACTCATTTTTCTGATACTTTTTGAGACATCTTAGGATTCATTTTTGGACCCCTGCAGCTCTGCAGCCTGAAGGTCGCTGTACAAATTGGTGGAGGGGGGCGTTGCTTAGTTTATTTTCAAAGACATCTGATGGGAGTGGGTAGAGCTAAAGTCTTTTAAATCTCAGGAGAAGGGGATGAACTATGCAACCTCTGAATATTTCTGCCTGCCCCTCCCCCCTGATGTTTTCCTAGTATTCACCAGTTTATTGTAGGACACTAGGGTAGAAGAATGACATTGTTTAACTCCTGGCCTGCATGGTGTACCTGCAGAATAACAGCACAATAATTCTCTGCAAGATCTAAAGATGAAGCTCAAACCAGCTGGATAACACCTTGTCCATAACTCCTTGCTTTATTTTATCTCTAAGAGTTTCACAGACTAGATCGCAGAGAGAGCTCTAGCAAAACGCTGAACATCCAAAGAGGATGTATCTGCCAGCTGCAGCAAATCATCAGATCACAGGATTAGGGATCACTTGTTCCTCTCTCTTTTTTTTTTTTGAAGCCAAGACCAAACAAATGGAATATTTATTATTTGTGCAATTTATGTTACATGTATAGGACTTGTTTTAAAGATTTTTCTGCATTGGTGTTTGATAATACTTTCTTAAATAGAGAAAGTTGAAAAATTTAAGCGAGTGGAATGAAAAACATAGCAGACAATGTAAACTTTACAAACTGTAATGCAGGTGTTGTACACATGCTGAAAAGTGCTGAGGGAACATGTCTTTTGTCGTGTCCTAGTCACAGACAAACAAATATGGAGTTTCTTTTTGTTGTCCTGGTCTTGAGGTAAAGTGGTTTGGAAATAATCCAAGTGGAGGGAGGGGCAGAGAGGGTATGATTAGTCCCTCAATCTTGGCCTGTTGTATTGGGCGGGAAGTACCTATAATTGGAGTGTCCCGCCCTTCCCAGTTTGTAGTACTGGTCTTGTAGGGCTGGGGTAATGGTGTCGAGGGGAAGAATTACTATAATATTGTTTAGGAGAATGGTCTCTTATTTCTGAATGTCCTTCTCTGTTTATTTTGTTGACTCTCAATTGTCTTTCCTCTTTGCAAGTGACATGCCTTCTACTCTCTTATCCTTCATCTGGAATGCAGATCTGTACTTCCCTGTACTTGATTTATAGTCTCTCTTGCCTTGACACAAATATTTGATAAATAGTCTTGTTGCATTTGATGCTCTTTTCCAAAGGAAATATGTTTTTCTCAGCTCCAAACAGAATATATTTAAATGTAAATGTGCTATAGTAGTGATAGTAACCCTGGTAAAATACTGGGTTATAAAATACCTTTAGTGGGAAACACCCATCCCACTTTTTTTTTTTTTTTAAGGTACTGGAGAACTACTTACTTCACTTCTGCTTAGGCTCTGTCTACAACTCTGGAAGACAGGTAGGCAGGAGGTATGTAGTACGCAGTAGGGATAAGCCAGTAATTACATATTTGCAATTCTTTCCTTATGATGGGGAACATTATCCTGGTGTATGCTACTGAGCAGTAGAAGAGACTTTGTTCATTAAGGCTTTGGGCAGACCATACAGATAGGCTCTTAGTTGCTGTTTCACTCATTCTGTAGTGAGGTTTTGGGGAGGATAGTGGCACCTTTAAAGGCAGCCATAACAAGGTGTTGCGCTTTGTAAGGTTCAGGGCAGAATAGAGCCTTATCTTGACCTCAGATAGTTCCAAAAGGTCTGTGGATCAAAGTACACTGCAAAATAGATGTTTGATTTTGTTCCCTTCAAGAGCTAAGACCACCTTTGGATTTGATTAAAATTAGCAGAATACCTTTTCCAGATTCAAAATACCTCATTTCATAAAATGCTAAAGCTGGTTGAAAGTTCAGAACATTGTTCACATTTTAAAGCCTAATATTATTTAAAATATGTTTCTTTGTTTTGTATCAGTAGTGTCAATAGATAACACTTGTTTAATAGAGGTGTGTACAATCCCTGGAACCTTACTCCCTGCAGTAGGGCAGAGCAGTGAGCAGGTTTTAATATTTCAGGTAAATACCGCAGGTCTCTAACATAAACAGTACTGAAGACTGTTAAAGGGACATTGGAGGGAGGTGGAATCTTAAGTGGCACAGGAGAGAGGTGTAAGGGACAGTATTGCTGGTGGCTGTAGAGTGTAAAACATCCAGGAATAATTGTTGGTAGGCATAATATCTAGAAAGTCTGTGCTGTCCCCATTCTGTGCTTCTAAGGAGTTCAGCCTTTTAGGTTTTCCATGTTTAAAATGGTCCTGTCTTGGTACTCAGAGTAAACTCATCAAAACCCACTGGAATGGTTCAGTTGCAATGTTATCACACTTGCTGGCTGAGGTTCAGAGCCTTATCATCTTACACAGGCTTCTGTATAGGTTCCCCAGATGCCGCCTTTTCCAAAATGTGCTTTGGGCTTTTGTGTTAAATACAGCTTGCTTCCAAAGACAAGCTTGCTGGCGTTGGGGTCTGTGGTCTCCTCAATGCACCCGATGCTGTTGACCCAGTAGTGACATGGTGGTAGCCTTGCTGGCAGGAACTTGGATCAGCTGGGGCTGGAAGGGCAGGCATCAGTCAATCAATAGCATTGCTAAAGGTGACATTTTTGTCGATGGCGTTTTCTTATTCAATTGAGAATCTTTCCTACATCGCAGTCCTAGAAGCCGCTGTTTTCTGTGATTTGGTTATGTTACTCTTGTATGCCCTTGTATCTTTGATTGCTGTTAAGAAAAAAAAAAATCATCTCCTTACCCACTGCATTCTAGATGTCAGTATGTATTCACAAGAGTAGGCTGTTAAGGCTTTGCAAGGTATGTGGTTGGGTGGGTGCATGTATTTGGTCCAGAAATTTTGAAGGAGGTGGGATTCAGTCAGTGTGACCTTAGAGAAATGGAAAGTAAGTAGGTGAAGGGACAGGTTGTTTGTGAAGCAATACTGTACGAGATGCCAGTGGGAGGACTGTCAATAGAGAAAAGGGGTTTAGTGTATAGATGTGTCCGTATAGACCTTTCTTGACCTATTTTTCAGTTCATTGAAGTTAGTCATCCGGTTTGCAAAAGTGGTCGGATACATAACAGTTAATATCATTTTCCCCCACCCCAGCCTGTTACTCTGGAAAACTTTTGTATGGACAAGCTTCTGGCATGTTTTCATCTTGGAATATATAGATTTGCAGTGTTCTTTCTAGAACACAAAACAGTTTTGATGATTCTGCAAGATAGATTCATTTGCTTTAAACTTGAAAAACAAGGTGTTAATCTTTCAGTATTAGCTGGTTTTCACAAGAACTTTTAATATCTGTCTGTATCTGGGAAGACTTTGGTTTGGTACATGATTAACATTTTAATCCCTCATTTAGTGTATTAATGGGCTCACGTTTCCATAACTATAAAATCCAACATGAGTGATGCTTTGCGTTTTTAGATGCTAGATTTTTCAGCAGCCAGGTACAATTGAAACAATGTCTTCCACAGTATTTTTAATTAATGGAACTGTCCTTTATATTCAAGTAACCGTTTTGGGGGTCTAGCTGTGTGATACAATGGAAAGAAACGAGCAATGATGGCACATGTGTATTATAGTTACTCTGGTGCATAATACCTCAGGTGTGTGAGTACTACCAGTTGTACATGCCATTCTGGAACATCTACATTTGTCCTCTCAAAAGGTAGCCATATTTCAGTCATGTAGACAGGCGGAAGGTGTGTCTAGACAATTGTATTAATGGAAGCTGAAAGCAAAATGAAAGTAAGTTTATTTTTTAGATACTTTGTGTAGGTGACCATGCCATTAACTGCAAATAAACGATCTCAACTTTAGAAGACGTAGCTCACCGGTTGTTACAACAACTCTTGAAGGAGTAATGCTGCACTTCTGTCTTTTATAGTAAGGTCTAATAATGCGTGCGAGGTTGAAGCAAGATTTATAATGATATTATTTTTAAAGGGCTGTGCGCCCAAATATGATTATCTTATTCAATAAAATGTTTCTAATAATAGTAAGATCAAGCCATATTCTGCTTTTTTTGAAAACAGGATAATGAAATTTCATGTGTGGCTTTTTGATATCCTTAAGGAAATCGGTAGCATGCTTTTGACTCCTCCTAGGTTGGGCTCCAGGCTGTGACTCGCTATTTCTGTTAATGTGTTGGATTAATCAAAAGTTCTTAGAAAGAGATCATATTTTAGTGAATGCATATGGTATTAATTCTTTATCATAAACTAACATACACCTGTTAAATGATGCTACCCTGAAGACTAGCTAAGTGGAAAGGTCTGTTGTGTATGTTTAGGCATATCTGCTTGATTAAATAACTTTAAAAGAGCTGCACCCAAAGAAAACTGATGAGGGAAGTAAATTCTGTTCTGCCTTATGCATCCAATAAATTGTTCACTAATTTTTCTGAATGCTTTTGCAACCCAGCTGACATATGGTCTTTAGGAATATTACTGAAATCCCAATTGAGTTGGCCAGTTAGGAAGACAATCTTTACTTTTTTTAAGTAAACATGTTCTATTTAGAGAAATATGTAGAAATGCAGTGAAGTGAGCTGAAATTGTGGCAGGGATAGACAGATGTTGTCCCTGTGACCTTTTACAGCTGCTATTAGCTGGATTGATAAATATGTAATGAAGGGTAAAAGTTTACTTTTATGCTGGTTTTCTGCTGGAGGCTCCAAGTCTTTGTAATTTGCTGTTGCAGGAGACAAGAAGTGGAATTAATGTAATTAATAGGATTCTAGGTAGGCAGAAGAGGTGAAGGGACCTGAAGAGGTTTGCAAGGAACATTGAAGCAGAAAAAGCATCCAATAAAACTTGTCTGTTTCAGAAATGTGCAATGCAGTATGTAATGTGAGCAAAGGTTAGAAGCCCTGGTTCCAGGTATTCCCAGAGAGGTGGTGTGCTAGAATGGCATGGCATGGCAGGTGATCTTTTATCTCGGGGCAGATTTTGCTTCCCATTGGGCTTTTACAATTTTGTAGGCCAAGGCAGGAGATCGAAGAGGAAGTAATAGGAAAAATGCACTGCTGATAAGGCTAATCTATGCATTTTCTTAGGAGTTTTGAAACATCTTGATCCATGCCCAATGAATAATTTCATATCACAGCTCAGGGACCTTATCTTTATTATCTTTAGCTTGTCTCTCAAGTCTTACATTCTGGTCGGTATAGGTCTTGGTGTATTGAATACCTCCGTGGTTCCTACTGTCAAGTATATATAGAAAGCTCAGCTTGAGAGTCAAAGCTTTAGAAACTCTTTCTGGTTTAGAGATTAACTCTGGTCAAGTCTGTTAGGAGTAGAAATGAAAGCTAACAGAAGGATTAAAACAACTGTGTACCTATATTCAACTGTAACATGGCAGGAACACTTTATCAATAGTGTATTAGAGGATGGGGTTTTTGTCCTGGACTGTGTATGTTCCTTACTGTAGTCTGTGCCTCTTCTTTAAATTGAATATGCTTGTATGTTTCTTCCATTTTCATGTCAAACTTTTAATATTTGTTTAGACAAATACCCAATCAAATCTGGTAATATGAAAGAGCATCTGACAACTTTCACTTGTTTATTTGACTCAGTGACAGATATCACTTCTTCCACTTGCATGTTAAATGACATGGTGAAGGATATTTAGATACTAAACTTAAGTACTTACCAAGGGAAAAAAGTACTTTTGTAACAACAAAAACTTAGGAAAAGAGGTTGCTGTGAAATAACAGTTAAAACATTTTTAATGCAACATGTAAAAATTGATAATTGAAATTATTTTTTAAAAGGGTAATTAGAACTGTTAACAAGTAGAACCCAAGTGCTAAACAGGGTTTAGTGTTTTATGTACTTACATTACTTGCCAAAGACGACTTCATTCTGATCAGTGAAAGAATATTTTGGGGTAGTTGACAGACAACCTTTTTTCTTCACCAAGCTCATTAATGCAGATTCCTTTGTTCTGAAAGGAGGTATGCCTTTATAGAATATCTCATTTAGCAATGATATTATTTTCCCTTTTTCTGATTTTTATTTCCAGAAATAATTCAGACTTGAACTCATTTAAAAGGAGAGAGAGAATTAACTAAACTTGCATTGACGAGCACTTTCGTTTGCTTTTTTTCCTGGAATTGGGAGTGGCTACTGGGGGTGATCTTTGTCCTTGCTGTTTTCAATAGCGAAGCAGAGACCAATTCGACTGAACTGTAAATGCAATATGGGAAGAATTGGGAACTTTGCCTTCAGGGAATGCATGAGTGTGTGTTCCACACACGTGCTCATGCACATGACCAGAGAAAAGCAGACCCTACCTGTACTTTGAGGAATCTCTTCGCTCTACTCATTATCGAGTAGCTGGCAAAGGTCATTTCAGTTCTATGCAGTAATCGGGGAAAAAAAGGAACAATTTTAGATATGAGAAAGAAAGGTTAAAAAACCGCACAATTTTGCCACCATATAAATTGGTCATGCTCCCAGATCTTGAGTGTTTTCTACAGTTTTGGTGACCTTATATCTGAAAGATATGGTAAAGGCTAGGAGAGCTTTCACAAGTAGTCTGACTTAGCTTGGAAGAGAGGTGACTTGATGGGTATGTATATCATGTATAAAATCATGAGTATCATGAAAAACTGAATAGAATGTGGTTGGGCACTTTGGTAGCACAAGAAAACATCCAATTGAATTGAGGCTGACATTTTTATAGCTACAAATTTACTTTTACACAAAGCACAAGTAAACTCTGCCCCCTCTCATTTGGGAGGCAAAAATGTGTTAATGTGCTTAAAAAGGGAACAATTCAACAGATTGACATGGAAGCACTGACTGGTAATAAACTATAATACAGACTCTGGCTTAAAAGTCTGAGGAAGTATCCTTGGACCCCTGATGCTATTCGCTCTTGTTCTTCCACTTTTTCATAAGAATTTATTGTAGGTTGCTGTCAGAGAAGGTAATTGAGAGACTTTGGGTCTTGCCCATTATGATTTTGTGATATGACTGTGGTCAGTAGTACGGTAGGTTATGGAAGAGGTCTTAGGTAGGCTGAAGGTGTAATGTTGGACAGGATTCAGAGTGTGTGTGAAAGGAGGCTGTAAAACCTAGCACGTGGGCTAATCCTGGAGACAAGGGTTTCAGTAGTAGTATAATTTACAACACTTCATCTAACAGCAAGTTTTTTGCTTTAGCAAAAAGTGTTGCATTTTAATGTCACATACCTTGTTCTTTTTGTGATACTACATGCACAGGAAAGCGATGACTGAAGAGCAATATATATAAGGAGCCAGCTGCAGGCTGTGTTGGCATATAGTATATTGGCATATAGCCTTCAGTACCTTGCTCATGCCAGGAAACACAACTTTGGAAGTGCTGAAGATGTTAGTTTGAATTTAATATCCGAAGTGTGTTTTCTGTACACTACCTGAAGAGAAGTGGGTGGAGATTAAGCCTGTTGCTTTAATTTACTGCAACCTCAGTGGAGAGCCTCCCAGTAACTGTGATACCCACAAGTGAGATCGTTTCAGAATAAAGGTTACAGAAGTATCAAAATACTTGATAGAAGCTTTGAGATGATGTGGAGGTCATTCCTTTAACAAGTGTAAAGTTTTCTGATCAGCGGTGTCTAATTTATGCTAACTGTGCAAGCATGATATTTGCAAGACTTGGACATCAGTCCAAAATGTCCTGTCTAGAAGTTGCACTAGACGGTCTACGTCCATGTTAGGTACTGCTCCTTAATGAACTGCCCTGGTCACTGATACTAACAATGATATCAAAATAGCAGGTTAGGAGACCTGAATCTAATGCAAAATCTTTTCTAAATTGGTGGTTGGAGTTTTGCAAAGAGTTTCACCTTGGTTTTGATTGTGCTGAAATATAAAAAGATGTCTTGCAGCAACACAAGTTTTGCAAACTGTTGATGTGCTTTCCTTTTCCATTTCCTTTCCCAAAGGTACTGGAACCTTTTTTGTGAAGTGGAACCTGGGTATTGTAATTCTGTGGTGTTCATTTATTTAGGTACCCTTAAACGCAGAGAACAGTTCTGTGTGGGCTTTGCTCTGTTTAGGTCCATTTTTTCACATCAGTGTGAATCGTTCTCAAGGTTCATTAAATCAGCTTTTTAAATTATATGACTTCTGTCAATAGCTTGACGTGGCTTAATTGCTATACAGTTTGTTCTGAAAAGCATATTTATTCAGAACATAATGAATCTTGTTTAAATGTAGTCAACTGTGTTGACTTTGTCCCTATTTTATCTTCTACTTACTACTCAGACGTTTGGTAGCAGCCTCAGAAGGTCACATCTAAAGGAGTTCTGTACCTGTGCTGAGTTCAGCATGGTGGGAAGACTGTTCTGTCTACAGCAGATGTTCCAGCATGTCCTTATACACACTGAAAAATTACCCTTTAATATAAAAACAGGTCTTGATAGATTAGCACTTTTGTTGTTTGCAGTGTGTGACGCTTACTAGCTTGTGGTACGGGGTGGAATGCTCAGAAAGTCAGCACTGTGTATGGCCATGTCCACTCCAGTTTTGCCTTACCTTGGCTGGTAGTTTGTAGGGGTTGTGAGGCTGCTTGTTGTTACTCTACCTCCAGAAATGTGATCATGGCTCACAACTTAGGTGCAAAAATGTTTCCCTCTTTCCAAACTCCCCTACACAACAATAACATGTAGTTCCAGAAGAAAAAATGATATGAAAATGAGGGGGTTTGTTAAAGGGAATGACCCAGAGGATAAGAAGGTGGTGATTCTTTTACTATTCCCTGTGTGTGTTTATTTTGAGCCTCCATCAAAACTGTCTTAAAAACTTAAAAAAAAAATAAAAAAAATAAAAAAAAATGCTTATAGTAAAGAATGGCATAACAAGTGCAACGAAAATCAAAACTGATCAAAGAATGGAACCATATCCAAACAAGGAAAACAAACTCTGATAACTCAAATATAAAGGCATAATAAGGCATGCTTAAAGGGATCCTGGGAAACAGCTGATGGCATCAAAACAGTAATAAAACTTTTCAGATGTTTCAGGAGCAGTAAACCTATCTGTTTGCTTCTGGTTAGATAAGATGGTTCAAGGAAAAAGAGGCCATAGCAGAAAAACTCAATTTTTTTTGTTGTTGGTATTTTCTGTGGAGGAGTTAATGGAGTACTGGAGGTATTACTATCATGAGTCTCTTGAGAGGGGAGTCTGGCTGTATTGGAGCAGGTGAGGAATGACACAGGCACATAGAGGAGATGAGGCACGTGGAATGGCCAAGCCCACCCGCAGCCTAGAGTCTTGTTATTATTTTAGCAGCAGGTTTTAAAATTGCTATGAAGTGTGGAATCCCTTTCATCAGCTGCATGCATTTTCTCCACTCTTCCCTTTATTCTGATTCAGCTTGTTTGTGTTGCCCTTTTGTAAACTAAATCCGGGAAGTGATCATTTAAAAGTAAAAATGCCCTTTTCAGGGACCTTTATTTAATTAGATTATTTTGGGGTTTGTTTTGATCAGAGATCAATTAGCTTTTGGCACTTGCACTATAGTTGCTCAGTTTCTCCTTCTGTTCTCTCTAGTCATACTTTGTCATGTTTATGTCACTTGTATTGATGGGGTTTTGTTTGTTTTTTTATAGTGACTACAGTTCCTGTCTCACCTGTTTGATGGAAGAGGACTATAACCCAGAAGTGAACTCTCCACTGTAGAACAAGAAGCTCTTGTGGAATAATTTGTGTCCCTTTAAAAGCAGCACCCAGTCTACAAAAAATAGAGTAGAAGAGATTATTTTTGGACTTGGCATTTTTTTGTTCATGTGACCTATGTTTCAGCATGTAAATGGTGAAAAACGAGGAGATAAACATTTGTGCCTGCTTTTGAGCTTTATATCAAGTAGTGCTTAGCTCTGTGGAGCGTTAACCAAGTTACGTGAAGACCAGAGTATATCCTAACATTCATTTTTTCAAATACTATACCTTTTTTTAGCAGATGTATGTGATAAAAATGAAGTTTATATTTTAAGAGCGCTTGGGCAGATGCTTGTTTAGATCTTAGCATTTGGGGCAAACATTTTTATGTAACGTCATCCTTTTTCCAGAGGGTTCAGGTTGATCTGCTGCAGATCATGAATTATCCAGCAGACTTGAGTGTATCTGTTCAGTATTAACCATGGTGTTGCTCTGAATGTTGTCATGCAGACTTGACAAACCTTTTTGTAATGTAAAGGCTGACTTCTGTACTACCACGACCAGAGGAAATTTAATGAGGTGAACGTGGTCGTGGCTTTTTTAAAATATAAATTACCTTCTTAGGTTTTTTTTTTTGTAGTGAGAGTGCAAAGAGAGGTTAAAATGAGCAGCTGAGGGGGTGAAGGGCACAGTTGGCACGAAGTGCGGCCTCTCGTGCTCCGCTTCGAGACGCACTATTGCCTCAAGGCTGGCCTTACAGCATACTGGTGAAGGAAGGAACCCGAAGGTCAGTGAAGCACAGAAACTGAGGACGTTGGACTACAGACGCCAAACTCAGGGTAAGTGATCATATGTACTGTTTTTGTGGCTTACATCGTGTTGACTTGTTCATAGATAAATTAAAGTTGAGAAATAAAGCAAAATGGTAAAGTGGAGAACCTTCCACAAAAAGGCAGAATTCAGTTATACAGAGCAATAATGGAATTTTCATCATTTTGAGCAGTGGAAATTGCTATGACATGTTGGAAAGAACAGTTCAGTTTCAGATTCTTCAGTGAGACACCTCAGCTGGACTTCCGTTGAACTTCCATTAAGATCCTTCAACCAGCTTGCGTTCTGTTCCTAACCATTTGGTTTCTTAGCTATGAAAGCAGTTTCAGCATAGGATATTCCCTGGTGTATCTAAGTTGGTGGATCTGGATACAATTTTAAGTTGGGAGCGCAGGAGCCTTTCAGGTCTCTGATCTGCTCTCAATGTCTCTAACATCATCACCAGTTTGGTCATATTTGGTTTACAGCCTCTGGAATAAAACATGCAGTAATCACCTCTTTGTAGGCTAAGACAATGAGCAATGAAGGAATGTACCCCAGATTCTGCCATGTCTTGATTTTACACATCTGTGCATTGTGTGGCTTTTGCATGCTGTTTGTTCTGTTTTCTTCCCACCTCCGTGCCTATCCTATCATGAATTTCATGGGTGTGTTAACTGTAAACAGGAAATAACTGGGAATGTTTAAGTTCTTACCTGTTTTGGTCAGAGGAACAAAGTCAGCAGGAAACAAAAAAAATGCTTCAATGTAATATGAAAAACTACAGCACTTTTCCCCTCCTATCTGTATACGCGAAGCTTTGGGAAATAAATTATATTGTTATCTCAGTTTGGAAAATATGACAGTCAGGGAATGTTCTTTTCATTTACAGATCCTGGCCATGAGGTTTGATGCCTCATTTTATTGAAGGGAGACACTGGACCTAAATGGCGCAGCATGACTTTGTTCCTGCCTGGCTTAACTTCTCAACGCCACAGTCAACCAAGGTAACATTAATACAGATCACCTCCTTTTATAGCTATGACAATAATAAAAAGCAAAAAATTGCCCCAGTGTTTTGTTGAACTTAAAATGTTTAATTTTAACTTCTTTTGTGTTTTTGGAAACTTACTAAGGTGAAAATCATTTTTGTTGTCTTTGTTTCAACAAATGTATCCCTTTTATTTCAAAGGAGGAACAATCCTTGCGGTCAGACGTGGAAGTAGTTCAGTGTCTTTGCATTGAGACTTGAGTGGGATCCCAAGTAGAAAATCATTAAAGAAATGGCCCTACATCTGTGGGAGTCAAGACTTGAGCTGCCACTTATTGACAATTCAGAATATAATTTGAGTTTGATTTATGAAAATAATCTGACCCTTGCTGAGTAGTAGATTGATGATAAGCCCTTGGGCTCTAACTCCAAGCTCAGAAATACTCATTAGTTTCTCGCAACCTTAAAATGAGGGCACTTTGCCTGTCACCTTCTTCCTAAAACTGGTTCCAGAAGCAGCTTAGGTTGACCCAGGAAGTCTGTTTTAGGACTTACTTGTGCATGGATGTGGAGAAAAACATTTTAATAACAAACCAGATCATGATGGACAACATTGATGAAAAAGAAAGAATACAGCTTTCATCTTCATTCTTAAATATGAGGACACAAAAGTAATTTCAGGATATTTGATCCATTTAAAACAAACATTTGAATTTTTTATAAATAAGGGAAAGTGAAGAGTAAAAGATTCTTTGGAATCTTAATGCTAGATGCATTAATATTTTCTACAGCATCATAGTTGTTTCAGTCAAAGTGCTTTAACTTACTTGGGTATCTCTGAATTTTAGTCAGACTGATTGGATCCTCTGCTGCTGTCTACTCTCCTGTCTTTAGAGGGAGTTAATGAATGAGTACCTGTGTATCACAGAATTTCTTAAATGAATTTTGGAGAAAGTATGTGTTTGCAAAGAACTGCTGGTAAGATTAGTGTGTTAGGTTCTCTCTGATTCTGTGTAAGAAACGTGGATTTGTGTGCTATACTGATCAGGTTCACGTGATTGTTGACATTGTTGGCTAAGCAATGCAGATATAGATGCTGTACTGAAAACTAGTACAGGAATGTGGGGTTGGGGGGGGTGGGGGAGTGTTCAATTCACAAAATGTCACTGTTGGACTGACAGGCTCCTGGAGTGCCCTAATGAATGCTTCATTACATCACTTTTTACTTTCTGCAGTCCCCTGCAGCCACCTTTGAGAAACATGGAGAGCATCTTCCACGGGGAGAGGGCCGCTTTGGGGTGAGCCGTAGGAGACACAATTCTTCTGATGGATTTTTCAATAATGGGCCCCTCCGAACTGCGGGAGGTGAGTAGGAAAGATCAGAATGCAGCCTGAGAGCAAACGTTTTGAAATATTCTACAGAATGAAGAATTCTGCAGAATAGAAACAATATTTTCCAAAACTATACCTTTTCAAAACATCCTCTAAGAAACTTGTGCTATTCGCTTCTCCCATGCCATATGCTCAGGCCTTAAAGGGGTTTTGTGGTAGCTATATGTGCATTGTGTAGCTTGGTTTTTCTTCTGATATAATCACACAGTAGCTCAATAACTTTGGCCTAGTAGTTACTTAGTGAACACTGACTTAACAACAAGAAAAACAGCCTGATATTTCCAGTATTCTGCACACTGTGTTGACTTTTTTTATTTGCATACTTATCTCCTTTTGTTTAGACTGCTGGCATCAGCCATCCCTTCTCCGCCATGATTCTGTAGATTCTGGTGTTTCTAAAGGAGCTCATGTTGGGCTTTCTGGCAGTCAGCCTGGCTGGCATGGTCCCTCACGGGGCCATGATGGTGTGAACCAGCGTGGTGGAGGAGGAACTGGAGTTCATCGCCACTGGAATGGCAACTTCCATTCTCGGAAAAGTTCCACCTTTCAAGAAAAGCTGCCTGTTGAATCCAGGGAAGAGAAGAAGGAAGATAGAGAGCAGTTGCAGTTTGAGGAAGAAGACTTTGTAAGTGTGTAGCTTCTCACTAGAAGTGGCAGCTGTGAGAAGTGGCTTTTCAGATCTCATTTTTATTAGCATTGATAGGTGGTGAGGATCTAGAGTTGCATTCCATTCCATGATTGAGATGACAACAGATTTAACAAGGTTATTCCAGTGCTGACAGGATGCTAACTGGTACCCAGAGTCCTCAGGATTTGATGACCTGTTGGATTGTGGGTTTTGGCACATTACTGTATTTTGGCAAATGGTTATTGGGAACTGAAGACAGCATTGTAATACACGAGCCAGATCTTCAGTGAAACCCATGAGGTGACACTTTGGTTTGCCACAGGAAGAGTAGTTGTAGTGACTTCGTGGCTTTGCTTACAAAGCCTTTTTTTGCTCCTAAGTACATCTGTTCGGCTATCTTCAGTCTGCCTGCTGTTCCTGTTTCCTGCATTCTGGTGCATGTTGGTGTTTGTGATAACCTTCCCAAAGTTGTTTATGACGTGCTCAGACCTTTGCAACCATCTGTCTTGAATCTTCTGGAATAGTAGTTTGTTATTAGAGATGTTTTGCTATCTCTCTGTTAATCTGTGGATCAGGGTTTCTTGAGCCATTTCTTCCATCAGTATCTCCAGTTCGTCAACTTTCTTCTTATCCAGCATTCTGATTCACATGGTATTATCAATATGATAGTCTCTCACATCCTGGCTCTATTTTTACTGGAATATCTTTAGTTTTCCATACTTTACCAAGTAGTACTTGGATTTATGGCTTTCATCCTTACCACGTGCATTCCTTAATGCTAGTGCTTTGAGATATGCACACCTTTTCTGCTTTCTCTTTCCAATTTAATTTTTTTCTCCTGTCCCCTGTTGAGGATTTTATTGTTATCAGAGCACATATTTTGCTTTTTGCATCTTGTTTCTTGCTCTCTCTAGTCTCTTCTTGACTGGTGTAATGAGGTCAATTTCATCTGTAAGGTTCTGGTAACTCAGTCCCTTCACCTAATAGAATTCCTCTGACTTCATCTTCAGTGCTAAAGCCATTGCTGCCTCCAGTAACGAGTTTCTGGTGATAGTGTGCACGCTTGTGTGTATCATCATCTTGGGCTCTTTGCTCTCTTATTCAGCTTTTCTCTCTGGAAGGCAGAAGTCAAAATTATTATTCTGCCTCAATAAAACATATTGCTGCTTCTCTCTGAGGTACATTCCACTCTTTCGTGACACAGCTGAAATTGTTGTGGCAGTTTGATGGCACTGCTTCTATTCAGGAAGGTAGGAGTTGGAGTGAAATATATGAAGGCCACACAGTTGCTTCAGGCCAAAATCTAGAGTCTCTGCTTAAATTGCCACAGGAGCCAGTTTGATTTAAGCTGCTGGTTTTTTTCAGTGAAGTGCCTGGGGAGTGATTGCATGCTGTTGTTCAGCTGCTGGGAGTGGTACCCTGCATCACAGGGTGGTTAACACCTGGAGAGCAGTGGTAAAGCTTGTGTAGATTTCTGTTAATCTGATTTCTCAAGAATACTGTAATTCAGGATTTCTATAAGCCTGTTCTTTAGACTGTCAAAAGCCTGTTGAAATGTAGAAAGTTACTGTAATGATTGCAACTGTGCACTGTTGTAGTCTGTCTTGGTCTAAATCTTTCTTCCATGTACTTCTTCATTCTCTTCTTCAGTGCCTTGATGAGTGCCTTTCCCCAACTACATGGCTGTTTCTTCTGTAATTACTTCCCTCAATTTTTTTTAAGATGATAATATCAGACACTGTCTAGCAGCAAGGTGTGCTAAATAACTCCTGTATTGTCTTTGCTATAGTGGTGAAACTAATGTATACTGTGGTTAAGTATGTAGCTGTTGGGCCTGTGTGGCTGATGATGGCAACACTTTCCCTGAAAGGTCTGCAAAACAGTCTGTTAGTCGTAGTTCTGCTGTGCTGTGAGCACCCCTGCTATAAAACTGACCTGTAACTAAAAAATGAAGCACTGAAATAGAGGAATTTCTAGGGCCTGAGGCAGGGATTTATGCTATGGTGTGACATTTTTTCTAACTCTTATAGAACAGGAATGCCTACTGTGTCAGAAGCTCATTATTAGAGACTTATGCTGTCACCATAGTAACTAACATATGAAGAATTCATTAAAAAGAGGAAAAAGATGGCTTTATTTTGAACAGAAGTTATTTGGGACGGGGGAAGAGGAATAGCTAATCAGGAACACTTGTCATTGAATGCTTAGATTCTCTGTACTCTGCTTTGAGCTTGGACACATCCTTAGTTGTTCCACTAAGTTGAATTCTGATACTGAATCAAAGGTAAGTCTGTAGAGAGCAGTGAGTCTGCATGCAGTGGTGTCCTGAAAAGTGGACTCTGAAGCTTAACATAAATTTACATGTAGCTTTTTTTGTCAGTATGTGTATATATATTCATTATTCCTTTACATTAGGAGCCTAGTATTGCTTTTGGGTTTGTTTTTTTTAATTGGTCAATGCATAATTATTGTATAAAAATATTTGGGAAATGAGACTAGATTCTTCATATACTGATGATGTGGATTCCGTTTTATATTTTCAGCTGCTGTTTAAAAACCTAAATCTTTTATGTGTGTATCGGTTGGTGGAATCTACTATAGTAAAAGATGCAAGGGCCTATCCTGAACCCTCTGACAGTTCTGTTGGAAATACAGCAGAAGCCAAGGAGAATACAAACTTGGTTTTTAGATGTCTTGTGACAAAGCACTCTCTTCTAATTCAGGTGCTGTTCAGAGAGATCTACCTGTACTCTGGGTTCCTAGAAGCATAATGCTATGTTAATACTGAATTTTTTTTATATGCGATATAATGGTATACTCATTTGCATTGTCTTTTTACAGCCATCTTTGAATCCAGAAGCTGGAAGACACAACAACCAGAACAAACCTTTAGGAACACCTTCTGGAGTATGGGGTAGGTAAAGGTATTTACATAGCTGTACAGAATGCTGATGCTGAAGTAGAAGGTTGTAACTGGTGTTTAAATGCTAGTTTTGTCACTCAGAAAGATTTTAAAGACTTAAGTGGAGCAGACAGTTTGCAGTTTTCTCTCCTTTTTTGTTTTTCTCCCCCAATCTTCACCAATCCCTTGGCCTTTTTGTCTACTTGAAACTGTGCTTGTCTTGTCATAAAAAAACTGCTGGTGGCAGTAATGTCACTGTTCTGCATTTGCTTCCTGTCTTACTGCAGTTACAATTTCATGCAGACATGACTTGAAGGGCAGAGCAGATTTGAGTGAACTAGGCATTAGTTCCTGACTTGTGATCTTCATATTAGAAATACAGCAAAACTGTCATAATTCTGTGGTTTGGATTTATTTGATTTTTTTTAAACTCGGAACAGACTTGCTCTTGATTCCGATGTGGTATGCAAATCTGTGCCTTTTTTTAAAAAAAAAAAAAAAAGGTGAAACAAGGTACCAGTTCTAGCAACTAAATACAGGTTTATTAATCTCTAGTTAGAATGTAGCTAGATTAGTTGGGTTAGATACTGTAAATAGTGCAAATACAAAAAAAAAAAAAATCCTCAAAACCACTTCTTCCTATAGTACTGGATTGTATTCTTTTTGCATGTTTGTCAGGTAGCTATTGTTCTGCTCAAAAAATAATGACAATTAGCATTGATGGGGCTTTTAGCTGTTTATACTATTACTGTTTTTAAATTGTTCTGTTCCTGCAAATGTGGTGATTTGGCCTAAGAAATATTAATTGTGCTTGTTTGTAAAAGCACTGTGTCTTTTGAGGTATAAGTTATGCAACGTATTTTTGCTGTGTTAGTGAATTAACAAAGCTGATCCATGGTTGCTCAAAAAAAAAGCTAATATCTGTTCTGATTCCTGTAGTATGGTGGAAGGCTGTTAGCTGATGTCACTGTAGGTTTTTCCCTTCAGCATCAAGGGAGCTGTTGTGGTTAAATGAAGAAAGATTGGACTTTGACATCCTTATCCAGTATCTTTGCTCAAAGCTGAAACGAAAGAACAAATGATAGCAGTCTCAGAATCAGATGTGTAGCACATCAAATTGAGAGGGGAGAAACTGGAGCGGTATAAAGCTGTTATGAAACTGAACAATTGTATTTCAGAATCTTTCTCATTTTATTTTTACAGAAAATCCCCCTAGTGCCAAGCAACCTACCAAGATGCTGGTCATCAAAAAGGTTTCAAAAGAGGATCCTGCCGCTGCCTTCTCAGCTGCATTTACATCACCTGTTTCTCACCTGGCAAATGGCAACAAAGCCACCACCATTGTCCCAAGTGTCTACAAAAATCTAGTTCCTAAACCTGCAGCTCCTCCTTCCAAGGTACAGGGGTTTCCAACCAAGTTAGTGAACTGCAGATGAAGGGAGAACTCTCTTCCTTGACAAGGGAATCAACCCCCTAACAAACAGCAGGAGTTGGAATGCGGTAGTTTCTGGGGTAGTGGCCTTTACAGTAGAGGTCTGTTTACTACTGAAATTGTTGTTCCCTGTTAAAATGCCATTTGGTCCTGTCCATACAGAGAACTAATCTCTCTTCTGACTATAGTAATGTCTGTTTGAAAGAGTGTGTTCTCATGCATTAGACAAATCCTTACCTTAATTAGACAAAACAAGCAATGCTGTAGAAGTGGAATGTGTGCTACGATGTACTACCTTGAAAAATCTTTATTGGGTTCTAATACTTTGATGTGTTTAAAACACAATTGAGGCTAAGATCAGATTAGATTGTAACATCCTGCAATTTAGCTCTAATTTAGTTGAGCCTTAAAGACAACCTGGAAAAGTAATGGGGTTTGTACTATAATTCTTTTACTGAAAGAAATATAGCGGTGTTGAAAAAACAAGTAGGTTTTTTTGTTTCTTAGTTATTTAAGAAGCTAAAGAAAATTATTAGCTTTAAATATTTAAATTATTAGTTCTTTAAAAAGGTGTCCAAATACTTTGAGTTCTAAAATTTATTGATTACTCATGCTGGCTGCGACATTCCAACAAAATCTCCTCTATGATTAGATTAGTAGTCTTACACAGTTCGAAGATAAAAGCATTTATTAGAATAGAATAGAATGAAGAAAGAAAAAAGATATGAAAGATAAAAGCAAAATAGGAAAGATTAACAACTTTTTTGTAAGAAAGCAGGTTTAGAGCTTCTTTCTCTTTTGTAAGTTTCTCTTAATTCAGGCCAAATTCTGCCAACTACAGGAAAAATCCTAATGGTTAAAATGATTATCAGATTGTCTGCTGGTGTCATCAACAGTGCTTTTGTTAATGAATGGTGACCATTAGCAAAGCTAAAAGGTGGGAGATCAGCATATCCTCAGGCAGAAAAACTGTGTGCATGATGCCTTTTTTTAAAAGGTACAGACATAAAGCAGCTATGCGTTATTCTGAAGACTCTAGAAAGTTGTACAGAAATTGCAGTGCATAAGGTAGTAGAGGGGTCAAAACATTCCTTTTGACAAAGTCAGCAGTATTGGAAAGCTGTCACAGGCAAACTGAATGAAAAATGTTTTTGTTAAGTTGTACCAAGTAGTATTGAAAGGAAGAGAACTGGTGGCAGTGAAACAAGTGCATTCTTTCATGGCTAATTGAGATGGCTAATTGTTCACAGTCAAGCAATCCATGAAGGTCATAATCTGCAAACGATTCCTTTTGATATTCATCTCTAGTTGTTGTGCTTGACTCTAGTGGGCCTCCCTAAGAAAGCAGTAGGGGTCTGTCTTTGAATTTGTCTAAGCTGCCCCTTTGTGGAAGCTGGGAGAACAACAATCAGCAGCCAAGAGCTAGGTATCTAAACAGTGCAACCACCGGATCTGCAGAGAGAAACTTTTTGTCATAGTAATTCTACACCCTAATTTTAGTACCAGGCAATGTTGCGCAGATCGGGATATTTTCTGGGTTTGAAGGGAATGTTTGGAATGTGTGCTGTGAATGCCGAATAATCCATTCAATAATATAGACTGCTCTTGTTTTTAAGTTGGAGTGGAAGAGTAATGCTGATGGCCTCCCCTACCGATTTATTTATTTAAAAATTGATAAAATAACCCAATGGAGAGAGAGAACATAGTGAAATAATGGCTTCTGCTCTCATTGCTTGCAGAATACAAGATCTGTTGCATCTCAGATTTAACTGAATCCCACTTGTGCATGAGTTATTTTGCTAATGACTTAAAGTTGGCTTCGGAAGTCTAATGGGTCAAAGGAACCAGTATGTTTTAATGCTCTGACAGGTGTATTTCTCATTCTACTTGATACAAGTTTCTTGTTAGGATCCTTTTTGTAAAGACTGTCACTTCACAGTGTTTGTCCTTGGTTGATAAGAGAGGGTCAAGAATAACATTCCAAGTAACAAAAACTTACCTTGAAGTCTTTGCTTTTCAGCCAAATCGCCAGTGTATTTGAAGGGATACTGCAGAGAGTATTCAGAGCAAAACAGCAAGTGCTCATGCACTATAATGAACTGGCTGCTTTTTCTTCTTTTTTTCTTTTTTTTTTTTCTTTTTATTTTTCTTTTTTTTGTTGCTAAATCAGTGCAATGATGGACACTTTCAGAGCCCTAGGAAATAAATAATTTGCATTCTCAGCCTGGACAGAAATATTCCTTGACATGCTTCTTCCTTGCACAGGGGAAGTTCCTGTCAAGTGATGCAAACCTTTCTTTGTGGCATATAGTGTTGCCATATGAAATGTGAATTTAATTGGGATTTTTTTACTTCCCATCTGTGGGTAGCTGTAAGATGCATTGCATTACTCGGTGGTGATTCCAATTAATGAAGAGCAATGCTGGATTTTCTCTCTGAGCTCTAACGGTGTTTTACTGGAGGGTGGTACCCATGAAACAGAATTGTGTGTGGTTTGGGGAAAACAGAAGACGACAGGGAAAAATGATGGGTGTCGAGAGAAACTTGAGACTGTTCTTGGAGAGGGAGGAAAAATATCCATACAGCAGCCACCATAATATTTATTTGTTTTACTACTTGGAAGCAACCCCTTCATGTGCCTTACCTTTTACTGTCCAGTATTTTTTGTTCTCTTCAATATAGCCAAGTCCATGGAAAGCCAACAGAAATGAACATAAACCAGGCTCGCTTTCCTCCAGCCGTGACTCTGCCTTTACCAGTCCAGTGTCTGTAACCAAACCAGCGGTACTGGCGAGTGGCTCAGTCCTCACCTCTCCCAAAGAGGTAAGGGGTTGGGTTTGGGGATAAGGTGGGAACTTTTATCACTGTCACCTACTATAGCTTAAATATGATAAGGTCCTCTCTGTACATGGTATACCTACCTTTGCACCCTTGAAGAATGACTCACTTGTGCATTCTTAGCATGTTCTGCCACATCTCTGATACACTAAAAGAAATAAAAATGTGGTTTACTTGGATGTAAAGCCATGGCGTTTGTCCAAATGTATTAGAATTTCCCTCCAATATTAAAAAAAAAAAAAAGTACTAATGCTTTAAATACTGTGGCATAACTAGACATGCATAGACGTGGTATTATCAGGGTGCAGATAGCGAAAGCTGATGTGAACAGATAGGTAAACTGATTCCCATGCTGTTCTTCAGTATGGGAAAAGAAGGGGAAGGAGGGTCATCTGCCTCATTTCCTTTCTCTAGGAGAGCAACAGCACAAGCAATGAGCTCTGAGAGGGTTGAGGGGGTTTAATGTGTGTACATGAGTCTTCAGCTACAGGGTCTGTTTTTAATTTTGGTGTTGGGAAGGAGGTGAGGTGGAAACTGACTTACCTCCGCTTTTGGTCTGAAGTATGGAGAGAACCTTGCGTATAAATCTGTTAACATTTCAGCAGTAACTGTGACAAAACACATTTTGGCCAACATTACTGTGCATCACTTTATAGCTTATATACAAAATGCTGTTTTGGAGCTTGAAATTCGACAAAGCTTAATAGAAAAGTGACACTGAATAACTTTTCTCCTCTGCTTCTGGGAATCAAAATTCAACAGATTTGTGATTATATGTAAAAAGAGCAAAAATAAAACAGACTGTGATAAGTGACCTATTCACATAATTTGAAATTAGTGTGTTTGTGTTTCAAGTGTAACTGTGTTTTTTTCTAGTTGTGCATTTGTCTTTTTCCTTTACAGATCTTACTTATAAAATAAGAATTTGTCATCTTTATGGTTCTCTGCTTTGCAGGCTTTACTTTGCAACAGCCTGTACTTTTCTGCTTTAGCCACTGCTGAATGTAAAAGCAGTCATTAAAAGCAAGAGTTAACAAGCGTGCAACTGCCACCTTCACAAATAGACCTTACACTGTATCCCTTTCCTTTACCTTGCTTTTGTGTGTCCTCAGACAGAGTCCTTTGTGCTACTGGCAGCCTTCCTTTTTGTGTAATGCATGGCACAGTATGGACACCTTTGCAGCATAAATATGTAGACTTAAATAGGCTTTCACCTCCAGGTAGATAATGAGAAGGGCATTCACTTTATATCATGCAGTAGTAACGCAAGTAGTCTCCTTTATTTTATTCCACACACCCCCCGCCAAGGAGGTCTTGCCCGAAACTTTAGTGAGCAA
Source organism: Fregata magnificens (assembly GCA_013389945.1). Taxonomy (NCBI): domain Eukaryota; kingdom Metazoa; phylum Chordata; class Aves; order Suliformes; family Fregatidae; genus Fregata; species Fregata magnificens. The sequence continues at coordinate 80,833 of WAAD01007270.1, forward strand.
AGATGTCAGGTACTGATCTGACAGCAAGAGCAGGCAGCTGGCTTTTCCCCAGAACAAGCAGTACTTCCTTTAATACTTCTTGTATTACCAGCATCAATCAACTAAACAAAAAGGGCTTAAAAATTCCTCCCAACTGAAATTGGAGACTTGTAGTACATTTTTCTTTTGAATCTGTTGGAGACATGCAGCATAAAAACACAGGACCATGGCCAGCAAATACTACTGTAATCCTAGCTCCACAGGACTACTACAAGTAATCTCTGATTTTTTATTTCTGTAACGGGGATAATGCTCCTCCTGCAGAAGTGTTGGAAATAGCACCTTTATTCATAGGAGACCACAGTGAGTTGAAAACTAAAAGGGTGCCAACTAGCCCTGGCACCGTGTCCCCACAAGCCAGTCTAAGATAACCAAATTAAGGTACAGTCTAAATTCTTAAAATGATACAGGATGACTTTTCTGTTAGAGTAGCTACCTCTGTTAAACATACTGATACCTGAACAAATCTGAGGTTATGCATAGTGCTCTCATTTAAAGAAAAAAAAAAAAAATTAAGAGATCCCTTGATGTTGCAGTCAAAGGGCTAAACTTTCCTTTAGAAAAGATGTCCAAAAATAACTACTTGTACCCTTTTACATAACATTCTCTTTTAGTATTACAAAGCCTTCTACAGAAAGTTACGAATAAAATCAGAATTGAGGTGAAATTCAATTCCCTTTCAGGACTATGTTGTTTTGAAATCTTAGCTTTAACTGTCTTCACCTAATGTGTAGAAATTAAGTTTTAGTAGCTCAGCAGTTCTATACAGTGCCATTAAAACGGCTACTTTTAGCAAAGAGCTCAGGTGCTTTAGTAAAGTATTCCAAATTACCAGAAGACATCTAATTTTTAGTCTCCTTTGTTCATTGTTACCTTCTGTCACTGCAGTCAAACTGATTACCATGTTGAGAGCTTTAATTTCAGTACTATGCTAGCTTTTTATCCTCTTATTCACAGTCACTTGTTATGTCTGTTACAATTGCTGATTTGTTCCTTACTGTGTTGAATTAGGCAAAATCTGAAAAGGTCACCTGAGAAATGTTTACCATAAGACATTACTTTCAGCATGCACTTCCCTGAAGGGCATTATTGCACACCAGTGTTTCATGTGCAACAGGCATTAGAAATAGAAGCAGCAGTTGCTGGCTTGGTTTTGTTTTGCTAAATATTTTACTTCCCTTGATCTTTGCTTAGAGCTCTGTGAGTATGTTAAAAACACTTTGCTAAGGAGATTCATTTTGAAGAGCCTGAATTTGCAACCTTTCCACCCTAGTTTAAAAAAAGGGGGGGAGAAAAAAAAACTACGGGCTTTAGAAAATTTGACTGTTTTAATATTGAGAAAAAAAATCAAAGCAGGTAAGTGAAGGAAGAGTTTTGCATGCAAGGTTCTAGTGTCAGGTGTCCGTATTAATGACTAAATTCCTCGTTGTCTTAGAGTAGCCAGATGTGAACTCTATATGTGAGCAGAAGGTTAAGATACTGGGAACTTTCATGTAACATGTTTTTAGATTTCTTCTGCGTGTCCAGTCAAAATGATGGAACAGGTTAAATTGAAAGCTCATCTTGGTTAGCAGTGTTTTTATTGCAGTGTCATGGCTGGGGCACTGCTAACGTGCAAAGTGTTGTGCCTTATGCCTGGTTCACAGATTCAAGGTAATTAAGAAAGCTTAAACACTGTGGAAGAGCATGGGAGGTTACCTTGGGTTCATGAATTGAGCTGAGCAGATTTCCCACAGGCTCCAGGGTGGTCTCTGTCTGGCTACACACTGAACCATCTGGGTTGTGAGTGTACCTAGCAAGGAATCGGCAGCGTGCTCTCTAGGGGAGGATACCGAGACTGCGGCTACCTATTTCACATCCAGTTGTGGTTATTTAAGGATGTGACCACTCCCTGAGAGGAGGTTACCACCCCATAGCTTAATTTCAGGGTAGAGTCTGTCAGGATGGCTTAAGAGGCAAATTTGAACTGAGCCTAATCTCCTTAATTCTTTAATTTTTGTAGGGTAAGAGTCCTGCATGTTCTTTGCCTTAATATTCTGATGCAGGCTCCAGCATTTCTTGAGAGAGTTATATTGCCAAGGAACAAAATAAACAAATTCATGACCATGTGAATTGACTCCTAGGGGAAGAAAAAAATTAAGAGTCGATAATGATAGGTGGTACAATGTGCTGGTAAGGGAAGAAGTGAATGTGCAACACCAGTCAGTATTTTGACAGGAATTTGACATTACCTTTTTTTTTGAGGGGTTAAGAGCCAGCCAAAGTACTGATGGGTGTTTGAAAGGTGTAAGCACGGACCCTGAAGAGGGCCCCATCTTCGCAGCAATACAGTTTGAAAGTCTCTGTATTCTACCTTCCTTGTCTAGAGTCCTTCCAGCACCACCCCTCCCATCGAGATCTGCTCTTCACGCTTGACGAAGCTGATGCGCCGTACCACTGATAAAAAGAGCGAATTCCTGAAGGCACTGAAAGATGATAGGAATGGGGAGATAGCAGAGAACAGAGAATGTGACAAGCTGGATGATGTAAGATTGCTGTCCTTACCGTATATATGATCATTATGTATTTAAGGAGTTGGGTACTGAAAAAAACCAGAGCAGTGTTTGTAATTCAGGCTCTGGAGGAGGAAAGGAATGACTTCCATTGGTCTGGCCCACATGCCAGCAGAAGTAGCGCATAGGGCTGCGATGAAGGGAGATCCATAACATGATGAAATGCAAATGGATAAGTAATAAATTAGGTGGAAGGGAAGGTCACAGATGGTGAAGGTAATCAAGATTTTTGCAAGGGTTCTCTAAGGAGTGAACAATACCATATTTTAACATCTTAATTTGCTTTCAAACTTCCTTGTAAAACTACATCCACAGGAAAGCAAAACTTGGTGCTTGTGAAAGGTGCAAGATAGTGGCTCAAGCCTCAGGGGCTTGGACCAGACCCCTAAATGCATAAGTCTGTGGCTTAATGTGTATGTAAAGGGTGTCCTTAGGAGTATTTCATTTTCATAGTTTTCTTACTCTCGCTCTGAAGCTGCTGATGATAGCTTTGTCATGCCAGCTCTTACTCCCTCGACACAAAAGTGCAGTCCACCAAATGGTGTTCGTGCTGTGTTGTCTTGTCACAGCCAGGTGGAAGTTGCTTTCAACCATGATCAGTCCAGGCTCTGTAAAAAACACCGACTCAAGGTGAAAGGCATTACTTCCAAAAGCAGAAGCTTGAACTTGGAACTGTGCTATTGGCACAGTCTGTGCAAGCACATTTTGATGCTTTTATTTTTCTTTAGATGGAGAGCAACAGCACACCAGAACCAAAGGAAAACTGGGAAGAGAACTGCCATCAGAATGGCCTTTCTCTCCCTTTGCCGGAGGAGGGGGAAAACCTCTCTCATTCGTTGGAAGCAGAACACAGGTGAGTAAATGGCAAAATGAAGTGTCTGGAGTAAAGGAGGGTGAGGCCTTGGACTGAGTGAGGAGAAGGAAACTATTTCAAAGACAACTCTCTTTCTGGGAAGCAGCAGTAGCTTTGTGTGTACTGAGCTAGAGGTGTGTGGGCTTCATGACTAGTGCTGGACTGGGTGGAGTCTTACTGAAAGTAAAACAAGACACTGATGACAGGTGAGCAAAGATTTTACCAAGGTCTGTAATTAAATTCCAGTGCTTCTCTAGTGCCACATCCCTGTGTGTTAATGCTGCCTAGATATTTACCTGCCCACACCGGGAGTGAGCACAAACCTAGTGTGATTCTGGTTAATTTACAAGCAGGTGTCCAAAATTGAATGGTCTGAAGACTGAAGATACACCCTCACACACACACACCGCTTTCTGTCTGTCTGCACCTAGAATACTCCTGTGCTGCTTTAAATGCTGTAAAGTGGAGGAGAGTTAAGAAAATATTTACCTAGTGTCTCAGCTTGTATTTCACTTCAGTGACTAAGCAGCGTGTGAGCATCTGGTGTAAGCAGATAGTAAGTTTTAGGAGATTCTGAGCTGTGATACTGGTTTGATTGCCTCATGTCCTCCTTCAGTGTGCTTGGGTAGAATTTCAAATCTCTGCCTTGCTTTCCTTCTGCCAGACTAGTTATTTACCCATTGTACAGGACTGCTGATGATTAAACATTTGTAAAAGACACTGAAAAATGTTGGGTAAACGCGAAGCATTGTTGAAGTGGTCTCTAATATAGAAGATCCCCTGGTGAACTGGGAGTGAATTAGTACAAAACCTTGTGCTTCATGGACAAAATGTTCTCCCCTTTGCCATTGTTCCTTTGCTTTAATTCCCATGCCCCTTTTCTTTTCTCCACAAATCAGGTTATTGAAAGAAATGGGATGGCAGGAATATCCTGAAAATGATGAGAACTACCTTCCCCTCACGGAGGATGAGCTCAAAGAGTTCCAAATTAAATCAGAGCAGGTATGTTTACAGCTCTTGCCGCTTGTGACTGCTCTTCTCCCTCTCCCTTCTCATGCACAAGTCTTCTGTGGTGTAATTCTTAAGGATGTTGGAGGAGACAAAGACTTGAAGTGAGATTGTAGTGCAGTTGATGATTCTGCATCATCTGTGCAGAGCGTGTGTATACAGTTAAATGGATAATTTGTGTCCACAGATGGTTAGCGACAGTTACTCTCTGCACTTTTGCTTGTTTTAAAACTTGCTTTCATTCCTACAGCGAAGAAGAAACGGATTTGGGAAGAATGGATTTCTTCAGGGCCGCGGCTCCAGCCTGTTGTTCCACTGGAGAAGCACTTTTAAGACAAAGATTGAGGACTCAGACACAGAAACTAGTAGCAGCGAAACGTCAGATGACGATGCCTGAAACCGGGCACGAGAAAATTAAAGTAAATAAAACCAACCCAATAAACTCAGTTCATAGTTCAACATGTGTTTGGGGTTGTATAAACTAAACAGAGTTTATTCTGTCTCCAGTCTGTTCAGTTTTTTTCTTTTGTTGTTGATACTTCATGCACAAGGGAAATAATTGTATCCCAAAGAAGAGAGAAATTGGCTTCTTCAGCTTTTTCTTTTGGTTTTGCCCTAATGCTTAATAGAAGTTTGTGCAGCTAGCAAATTTTGACAAAAATCCCTTGTGGGGCAGTGCACAAGTTCAGTCTTGAAGCAGGATACAAGTGGCTGACTGATCTTTGCAACAACAAGCTTCTAACAGTGCCGCCCGCATTACATAATGTTGTGCGGTAACCGTGTGCTAAAACAATCATTGTCAATGACAAAATGGCTATTGAAGTTCTAATTATGTTAAATTAATGCTAATAACATGAATTTTTTATTTTATTTTATTTTTTTTTGGCGGCTCGGGGAGCTTCATCACTTAACCAGGCGTTTGTGGTTTTCTTTTTTTGGGTACAGCTGTAAAATATTTGGATATAGGAATTGTTTGTGTTCTTCTTCTTGCAGCCTTGATATTCAGGGTGGATTGTAAAATATAAATTTTTTGTGAGATTTCAAAGATTAAGATTATTTTGATAACATTATTTACAGATTTAAAAAAGTGACTATCACATTGAGTCTGTATGAGGGGGAAAAACTACTGCATCAAAAATAACTAACTTGGAATAAATATTTTGCATCAGTTTGCCAATTCTAATTGTCTTTCTTATGTAAGAAAAGCTTTCCTCTAAAGGGACCTGCAACTTTGGGGATTTAATAGCACTGGGGATAAATAGTTTCTTCTCCCGCTGTATTTTTCCACTTGGCAAACATTGCTGTAGCGCTCAGACTGCAGGAGCTAAACTCTTCCTTTAAGAAGGGAGAGGGAGAACAATGGTGAGATGATAGCCCATGTTTGTTTGTTGGTTTTGGGGTTTTTTGGTTTTTTTGGTTGGTTTTTTTTTTTTAAAGAAATGAAAGAAAATAATTCAAATTATCTTCCACTAAAGCAGTTTGCTTTTTTTTTTTCCCCGCTTCATACAAAATCGTGAAGCTCGACTGGTCGGTGTCACTTGTTCCTAGTGCAATGCTGCTGTTTATGTTCACAACGTGGCAAGGGAATGTCTGAATCCAAAGCTGTTTTCATTGAAATCTTTTTTAAAAATTCATGAAAACATTTCTATTAGATTAAAAAGGATTTTACAAACAACTCAGTTGTGGCCTAAGCTATTTCAGTGTCTGTTTTAAGTTCAGCTTGTACACAAAGGTTTTGGATTGGAAAGTATTGACATGGTTGTGCACTGTTTGCAAGTGGGTTGGATGGAATTGCACATAGAGTACGAAATCCTGGTCTCGCTGACGTGGGGGGATTTCACCTGAGGTCTTGCTTGGGTTTTTTAATCCACTCCTGGCCAGGCAGGGAGGACAGATGTGTAATAAAATTCTAATGTTTGGCCATGAATCTTTGCATCTGGGCTCAAGGGAATGCTCTCAGCCACACCAGGTGTAACTCTGCTACTTGTGCCTTTAGTCCCCACTGACTCTGGGACCCTGGCACTGCAGGTAAGCCCTGGGTCAGAGGGGTGAGGGGTATTTCTTCGCTGCTGCCATCTGGAAGCCAGGCTCAAGTCGCTCGGTCTTCCTGGGAATGCTCCGGGAAGCACTCGGTCTCCGCTAAGACGTTTCACAGATAGTCTTAGTTCCTTTTGAAGGTCCTACCACTTTGCTCCCATCAAATGTGGCTTTTGTCTGGAAAAGTTTATCCATTTTTTAAAAGTTTAACTTCCTACATCCATTTAAATGAAAAATGATGCAAATGTGTTTGCGTTGTTGTCAAGAAATGGGGTAAGTTTAAAAAAGTCCTTCAGGTCACATCCATGCTGATAGCCACCTGTAATGGGCAAGCTAGATTGCTGAATAATTCCTGCCTAGAGTAAGAAACCTGCCCCATGGGGGGACAGCAAGGCATTGACATGCGTGTACCCAGAGCTCCTGGCGTTCCGTCCCAAACTCTTCCTTCAACGTCTGTGCCCTGACCCTCCGAGGGGATGTGCATCGTTTAAACATTGATGAAACTTTTAAAGCGTTACTGACTGCCTCTGGGAGAGCTGAAGAGCCATAGATCAAACAGCAGCTTTTTCCCGAGCAAATCGCCGATCATCTGTGACTGGTATCACTCGTGGCGAAGTGGGAGGGTGATGCACAGCACCCTGAGAAGAGCCCGTGGGTGCTCAGCAAGCAGAGATGGGGGTAAGGATCGAAGGAGGGGAGCTTATTTTGGGAACAAGGGTAGGGCCCGGGACACCTGTGGCAATGAAAAAGGGGCGGTGGGTAGAAGGAGCTGTTTCACCTCGGTGCAGAGGTTGCTCATTAGCTTAAAAACTGTGGTGCGCAGTTGTAAGCTGCTGCAAGGAGGAAAAGGGGCAACCCCCTGGGCACCCCCGGGGCCGTGCACGGCTGGCAGCGAGCCCTGGGGACGGGGTAGCCTCTCGCTGAGCATCGCTGCTGGCGGGGCCTCTCCCATCTTGTTTTCTGTGGATTGCTCAGGTGGCCAAGCGACATTTTTTCCCCCTTTCTAGTGCCTGTGGTGAACAGTGGGAAAGGCCAGGGTCAGGGGTGCGGCCGCCTTCCCTCACCCGTCCCAGCATAGCAACGGCGGCTTCAAACACCGCAGCCACCGCCGAGCAGGTCTGTGCACGCGTCCCAGCCCTCTCCCCTGGTGGGGTGGCACCGCCAGGTGACCCCCGCCCCGCTGTGCTTTCCAGGCTGCCGCATGCCGGGCACGGGGGGCTTCGCCTGCCCCCACTGCCGCATGGCTTTCAGCTCCCGGCCGCTGCTGCGGGCGCATGAGGAGAAGCTGTGCCTCGGGACCCCGGCAGCCGGCAGCTCCTGCCTGCCCGGAGGGAACCCACCGCCTGTGGAGGGGTCTCCGGGCACGGCGGGGAGGCCGCAGGATGCCCCGGTAGCGTTGGAGCCGGGTCCAGCATGGGGCGTGTGGGGATGGGGCAGTCAGCAGGGACAGGGACGGGTGGTGGGCTGGGACGTGCCGTGGGCAAGGAAACGGAGTGTCACAGCCACTGCAGCTGGATCCGGCCCAGCCTGAACCAGGGAGACCCTCCATCCTCCCCCACGGCACTGCACGGGCAGCCCTTAATGCTTATTTTGCCAAAGCCAGAAAAGTTTGTATTATTAAGCTCCCCCCCCCTTTTCTTCCTGTTTGCCTGTATAAGGTCGGGGTGTCCCAGCATGGGGACCATGCTAAGCCATGCCACCTCCTCGTGCTTCCTGGGCGCCGGCCGGCTGTGCAGGGACAGCAGGGGCTGGGGCGAGTGCGGGGGGCTCCTCTGGGGGCCGTGCTCACCCCCCGTGAGAGGGCCCTGCTCCGCACGGCCGACCCCGCTTCCAGGAGGCTGACGGCAGAGGTACGGCAAACCCCACACCCCTGGGGTGGGCACCAGCACCCCGATGGCTCCCTATGCCCCAAGTCCCGTGGCTGGTGGGGTCCAGCCCCTTCTGCCTGTTGCAACCCCCTGTGCAGCAGGGAGAGCCCAGCCGGCGGCCGGCCCCACTGCAGGGACACGGGCAGCAGCCACAGGAGCTGCTGGAGGCCCACGAGCGCCACGTGGCCGAAATCCGGGCCAGGACCCAGCAGCTGGAGCAGCAGAGGGAGGGTAGGTGCTGGCGTGGGTTTTGGGGTGATGGGGAGGCACCTGTAGGATGCAGTAACCCCCAGGGAGCGGGGCTGTGGAGGCTATGCTGAGCCCCCCCCCCCCCGTGGCCACTCATTGTCCCACAGGGCTGTGCCGGCGGCTGGTGGCACTGGGGACTGGGGCGGCTGCGACCCCCCACCCTGAAGAGGAGGAACTGGAGCTGAGCCGGGCCCTAGAGGTGCTGCGGGATCATGTCGGATGGCTGTCACATGGAGGGTAAGCCCCAGCCGGGGAACAGGGCTCTGCACCCCTCTGGGGAAGCGCCCAGGGAGGGGCATTCTCTCCTTCAAGGGACCCTTGGCCCCTCAACCCCTGCCATTTGCCCATTTCCTTCCCCAGGGCCACCCTCCACCTTGACACCCTCCTGCCAGCCGCGGGGCCACTCGCCGCCGAGGCCAGGTGAGGGTCTGTGGGCTATGGCGGGTCCGAGCTGCGCGTCCTGCCAAGCCCCAGCAATGGCTAATTCCGGGGCTGCGGCAGGGCGCTGCGACTGTCCTACCTGCGCGCTGGAGGACATGACCTGGCCATCCTGGACCAGCTTCTCCACCTCCAGGTGGAGGCCACGGTGCTGGAAAAAGGAACCACGGGGCTGCACAGAGGCGGGAGGATGAGTAAGGCTCAACCCCAGCCCCGGGCCCATCCCCCAGCAGGGACCCTGTCGCCACAGCCGGCAACTGAGGCACCCCCGGCTGTGCCGGCAGAGCCCCCCGGCGCTGGTGCACAGGGCCTGGATGCGGCGCTGCTGGCTGTGGAGCTGGAGAATCGGCGGCTCGAAGATGAGCTCCTGGCACTGAAGGTCAGGAGGGAGAGGAGAGCCGATGCTGGTAGGTGACAGGTCCCAGGGAATGGGGCAGCCCCCGCCTGCACCCCACAGCCCCCAGTTGCCTCTGGGGTTGCAGCTGTCAGAGCCCATGGGCTGCCAACAGCTCATGCAAATATGTGCAAGGGGGTGGCTGCAACTGCACAGCCTGGGGTGGGGTCGCTGCACTTGGGGGGGCCTTGCACAGTGACAGCACTGGGGCGGGGGACAATGTTCCCTTAGATATTGGGGACAAATGGGGAGGGGAGAGTCACTGCAGCAGCAGGAATGGGACACCCCCCCCGGTGACTCTGCACACCAGCCCCGTGGGATGCCGGGGAAAAGGACTGCTGGGGGAGTGTAAACCCTGCGGTGATGAGGTCCTGTCCCCCAGGCTTGCTGGTGGCCCAACGGCACGCGGAGGAGCTGGCCCAGCTCCAGGCAGAGGTGGGGATGCTGCGATGCCACGCGGAGCAGACAGGGCGGCGACTGCCCCCTGCCATCCTCCCACCCCCTGTGGCCCCTCTGCTCCCACCAGCCCTGGCCACACCAGAGCTTTTCACGGTAAGAAAGAGCCTCGTCCCGGGGCTATTTCCAGGTCTCCAGAAGCGAGGGGAGATGGGGTTGGGCTGCTGACCCAGACAGGAGATGATAGGTGTGGAGGTACGGGCCTGGGGAGATGATTCAGGAACTGCCGCCATGGCCACAGCTGGGGACACGGGTGCCAGGGCCACCAGGGCAGGAGGTTCCCCGCCCAGCGGGTGCCAAACTGCAGGCATGAATTGCTCTGCACGCCCAATGCCCCATGTGACATGGGGTGGCTGGGCAGCTCCTGCCGGTGCCTGTGGCAGGACAGGGCCAGGACCCCCCTCCTGTTAACACCACTTTTCTCCTTTCCCAGGAATCCCCTGTGCCAGCGCTGGGCACAGGCAGCCCCGCAGCCCCCGGCCGCCCCCATGTCCTGCCCAGCCTCCCCTTCGTGGCCCTGGAGGACCCCCCTCCTGCTCGGGAGCCCCCGGCACAGCACAAACCTCCCCAAAGGTGAGCTGGGAATGGGCTGTGTCCCCATGGCACTGCCCCAGCATCCCCCACTGTCCCTTCACTGAGCTGGAGTGGGAAATCAGGGCTTTATTAACTACATGTGTGATGAAGGGATGGCAAAATTTGTGTTATAGCTGCAGGTATAGGGGCTTGGGACCACCTATATAATTATCACTGGGGCCCCACAGTGCTGGGGCAGGGGGAAAGCATTCAGGGTCCCTCCTGGGACCAGAGAGGCTCTGGGCATTTCAGCAGCAGCAAGAGCAGGCAGGCAGGGGACAGGCAGTGCCAGGCAGAGCCCAAAGCTGGCAGCCACTGAGCCCCATGGCTCAGCCTCCACCTAAGGCTGCTCCTCACCCCAGGACAGCGCCCAGGCAGTTTCATCCAGTTCACAGGGACAGCCTGGGGACCAGTGGAGGGCACAATCACTTTTTTTCCTTTCCCTACCTTCCCAGCACAAGCCCTTTCTAGGGGAAGCCTCACAAGAAGCATTCCTGGCTCAGCCCCAAGAACCAGCAAAACCCACAGCAAGATTTCCTCCGATGTGCTGGGTGTTTAATAAATGGCTTCAGCCTGTTGCTCTTTGCTTCTTGGCCTTCTTTTTATATATGTACAAACACATTTGCCCCAGAGCAGCCTCCCAGCCCCACTTGGGTACATCAGGGAGGCTGTAAGGACTGAATACCCCCAGCTCCCACTCCCCCTCCATCTCCACAAGCTGCATAAAGACATTGAAGTGGAGTTTGAACACAGCAAGTGATGCACCCTAACAGCATCCTGGCTGTTATGATCTTCTCCAGCACCACAGGAACCTAGACCAAACCCAGGCAGAGCTATGAGCACAAGGCTTGTGCCCTACCCTGTAGACAGGACTGCAGTGACTTCTATTTATCAGCTCCTCTTCAGTCAGCAGCCAGCACTGCTTTCCTCAGCACCCACCCTCCTCCTGCCTCACGAGGCAGATGAGGAGGGAAATGCCAAGGCAAAAGGGAGAGCAGAGGGTCAGGACAAGGAACATTTGCTTACAATCTTTATTGAAGTCATACAAAAGTTGCCAAAAAGTGAAAAAATACACTATATACAAAACCATTTTCCTTGTAAGGAGAGGAGTGTCCAAGGTTAAAGAATTATCATACTGTGCTTTCAACCGCAGCCCCTGAGTCTGCCTGTGGCCTTTTCTCTGTCTAAAAGAAAAGAAAAGGTTTTGGTTTTAAAAAAAGGCAAGATACTGCCTTACAGCACCAATTCATGCAGCAGTTCAAGGTTTTCGTAATTTGAAGACTTAACTGACTACTCATGCTTTGCTGGTCTTCAGAGCCTAACACTATTCTAAAATATTGACATTAACTGTAGCCCAGGTGATAAAGATTAAAACCCAGGAGTATTTAAAAGAATACTTCAGGGAAGGGCCTTGTGCTATAGTTCAGCCTAGCTCGAACACCCAGAACACATTTCTGTCCCACCCCACAGGTTGGAAGTCTCCACAGCTGGTGCCTTTCCAGCCCACATAGTGTCAGACACCATGGTACAACACACATCCTGCCCACTGGGGAATATTCCCCACCTCATCTGGGAAGCTTTATGAAGACCAGCAGGCAATAAAACCAGTACATCTACCAGGCACAAACCCACACCTGAACGGGCCAGGGAGAGGGGGGAACCCAACACATAAATAAGCACAGCACAGACTCCTGACTCAGCTGCCCACCTCCTCTTCCATTTTTTCTGCAACCTCATTTCCACTGGGGGCCGCATCACCACCACCACCATTGACAGCCGGTTCTGCTTTAGATTTCTTAGCTTCATTGTCTCCCTGTTGAGTCTCCTCCTCTGGTTTCCTCTGAAGACAAAATTGTTTAGTCTTCACTATGTGCAAGTTTAATTTTTTTTTCTTAGAAAGTTAGCATCTAGATGTCATTGCATATTATCTACTCAACCTCTACTTGCCAGGTTCAAGACAGATACTTAAGTGTTAAGATTTTACCAAAGCTCTTAAGCTTTGGTATAGAGGTCTCAACCCCAAAGGATTTCCAGTAAGACATTATTTAGGTGCTAGTAACTGTAGTGCTAGATTATCCTTAGTTATAGTTTGGCAAGGAAACATGTGACAGCTGAGCGAGGTGACAGCTAAGGCAATAGATTTAGGGCATCTGACACTTACAATCACCTGTGTAAAGCAGATCAAAGTTGCTCCAGGCAAACCTGAACTGAAAGAGGCTAACAGAACACAGGCCAGGCTGTGCCACAGCAGCATACAAAATAAAAATTAAGATTCCATTATGGGATAATTTTAGTTATATTTGCAAACAATTCTAGAAAAACACACCTTTAAAGCAACCTAGTGCTCAATACATTATCTCTTTAAGAGGCAGTTTATGATTACTACCATTAGACTGGCTTTGCTATTTAAGTCCAATTCTCCATTTCCACTTGGAAAGAAGGGAACCCAACTCAGCCTGGTTGCTTGCCCTTTTCTTAAGATCTGTAGGCCACTCTGCTCTTCTTGCAGGCCCTCAGAGGAGGGCCCTTGTTCAGAGAACACCTGCAGAAGCCACACAACTCAGCTCAGAAGTTAAACCAGTGTCGGTCCAGCAGGCTGCTGAACCATTGGGAACTAGTTTCCTGGAGGCTGGATGGTTCCCAGACTGATTGGCTCCCAGTGGAAAGGAGTTTCATGCACTATTTCTGGTTTTACTTTCAGAGTGTTTGTTTTTTTTTCCATTATAGAACTAAGTTAAGAAAAAAGCTTTAAGCCAAGAAATCCAGTTATACAGACCAAGCCAGTGGTGCTTTAACAAACTGTTTGTTGTACTAGTCATTTCTGGACTCACCTTTTTCCTGACCAGGTGAGATATGTCTGTAACACACTGAGATGCACCATCAGCTGCTTTTCTTACTGGGATCTATTGCAAGACATAACATTGTCACATAAGCAACAGCAAAACAGCAATCCTTAAAGTAGACAGGAATTCTCAACATCCATCTTGAATTAACTTACTGTGGAAACAGAACCACTGTCTTCACTTTGTGCAAAGCCAGACGTAGTTCCAACCTTAAGAAAAAGCAGAAGAAAAACAGTGGCACAAATTCTGACTATCTATTCACACAAAACCATACATGCCAGTTTAGAAAGGGACAGAAGACCCAACTCCTTCACATCTCAACACTGCTTTCTGCTCCTACACTTAGGACAGACAGATGAAAAGCTCACATAGTGATGTGACACCCAGACCATTCTCACATTTGGCTGACCTATCATTTCCAGCCCTGACACATTTAATTGCTATAGAAGCCTATCAAATTCCAGTTTAGTTTGGAACAATTAATGTCAGCATATTTACCAACTACCCTCTCTTTAGATGTCAGCTGCCTCAGTTTCCTTCTCACTATCACAGCCCCTATCATTTGTGAGCGACCACCAGCCCCCAAATCTGCACAATCAAGTCTGAGCTCTTCCCATTACTGGGTTAACTTCAAGTCTCACCAGAAGAATGTTTGGTTAAAAGGAAACAGCAGGACACTAACCAGAGTTGCTTTCAATGCCAGCTCAGCTACTCTTGCACTCTTTTGAGACTCCTTTGAATCTTCTATCTTTTCTTTAATTTCAGGAAGCAGTCCCTTCAATTCTTCAATCTCCTTCTCATCTTCAGGGGACCCGCTTTCTGTCTTCTTTATTCGTTCAGTAAGCATTGCTAGGATGAAACAGTTATGGCAAAAAAAAAAACTCAAGACAGAGTAGCCGTGCAGTTATCAATATCCACAGAGGCGAGTGTCTGCTAACACACACTGTTTCAACAATTCTGGTTACCAGTATAGCCTGTTACCAGTTTCAGGCTGGCAAACATTTGCATGGCAAGGTAATAAGCATATCTAACTACTTTTAGGGCAGTTTAACAAAGTCTGCTTTGACTTGTGAAAGCTCTCACATTCGCTAGGCAGTTCTAGAAATCCACTTACCCATTCTCTTGTCAATGACTTCTACGGATTTACCAAACTGCAAAACCGCCTCATCGAACTGGCTGTTGTAGTGGTATGCCAGTGCCAGCTGGTAGTGGCTCTCAGCTAGCAGGCGGTCATGAGCCTCCAGGTACTTCTGCTGCAGGGCCAGGCAGGCTTGAAACTCTTCTATAGCCTGTGTGTAGTTTTCTACAGGAGAAAGCCATAAGGTCTTTACAAACCACACTCATATCCAAACAAGCAAGATCTAAACCCTTATTCAGTTACTCTATTTTATTGCACTTTATATAGTCTGAAAACAGAGCCACTGTTGAATACAGCAGTTGAGTTCAGTGACAGGCTGCTTTCAGGTTATCAAGTGACACCACTCACAGTCCAACACTGCCCCCTCCCCCCACCTCAGGAAAAGATTTTTTTTTTTTTTTTGACTCCAGTTCCTCTAGTTCTCTCAAGAGACTTCTCTCAAGAGTGCTTTGTCCATTTACAGCACCACAGTAAACTAAGCAGCGAAGTAAAAACCAGGCACACAAACCCTGCTATTTTACCCACCATGAACTGAGGGCAACTTGAATCTAGAGCTAAGGACAGTCCCCCTGCCACCTCTCAGTGAAGCTCTCCATTCAGTGTATTCTAGTGACATAAAACACAACCCTCATTTTGTAGCCCTTGTCCAGAAACCTGTCACATTATTTCCAATGCTTGCTGTAGAAGAATATTACACCCTACTTGAATTTAACAAGATGAAAACACATGTTTTTAAATAGAGGGCAGATAAGACACATTAGAAGGCACAAATCCAAGTGTTGTTTCACCCCCCCTTTTTTCCCCACCTCGTGCATAACACATCAGGGTCTTTCTTGACCATACCCTAGTATTTTGGAAGGTCTATGGGAGTCAACCATTTTTTTATTTGCAATCTATGTTCTGGAACTGGCATGGTACCAACACCTCCCACTGAGCTCAGTGACTCACTACTTCAATAAGGAAAGAGCCCTTCGCAGTTTCTGAAGCTAACCAAACCTTGCCTATAAAGCAGAACACAATGCTGGTTTTGGTCTGGTAACACATTACTTCTTACTGGAACCTTTCTTTCGCTGTTCTGGAAAAGCATGGACTATCCTGTTTAGGGCACTGACTTGTTCATCCATTGATTCTAAAGCTTCTCACATGGCTGCACTATCATAATTAAACACAGTGTATTTTGTTTTCATCTTAACAGCTTAACTTACCTCCACTCATTTTAAAGTAAGAAATAGAGAAGGACAGAAAGTGGAACTGTACATGAGAATTAGTATTACTTACCAGATTCAATGCTAACTTCTCCTAACTTCAGATGAGCTTGAGCTGCATGGAGCTGAGCTTCTTTTGTTTCTTGCCTAAGTCAAGAAAAAAAAAGTTTTCAAATCCTGATCAGAATATGCCACACTCACTAATTGCTTATGCCACCCCCTAATTTCCAATGAGTTTTTGTAGCAAATTAGGACTTAAGCCTTTACCTCTTGTAGATGACTTTTGCTAACTCCAGCATGTCCCAGGCTAGCTCGAGATTTCCAATTTCATCTTCCTCGCTTTCCTGTAAAGACTAGAAATGCATTAAAGATTAAGTGACTTGGTTACATATCACATCAAACACCACTAAGTTTCTAAGCACTGTTGTCAAGGAATAAATTTCTTTAGGAGGTAAACGTTTACCACTAGAAGGAAAAAAAAAGAACATGCAGAAGACATTATTGCATCAACTGAGACTTTGCCTGCAGCAAAGGTGTTTTAAGCGGAACATAAGCTTACATTGTTAGTCGATATGGCCTTCACTTTTTTCCCCCAGAAATAACAGGGCACCAAACACCAATATTATCCTAAGAACAAGATTTTCTTTAAGGTGCTATTTAGATGAATCAAAAGCTAAATAAAGGAGTTGATGTTCTCTCTCACTTTTTTTTTTTTAAAGTGAGCTTTTGAACTTCACTAGAATAGTCTGAGGCAGAGACAAATATTCTATTCAAGACAGCTCTATAGCACACTTAGTACCACACTCTAATAGGCTTCAGATTTTTCCAAGTGTTTTGATTGCTACATCAAGGAAACACCTCAGATTTAAGCAGCACTACACTGCCCGCTAAATTTCCATCCTAATCATGGCTTATTGGACTGGGTGCATTCAACATGCATAGTTAGAAAACAACAAAACAAGCAAGGAATAGACTGTTACAAGTAACTAACTTTAGTGACAAGGTAAAGCAACTCTCCCTGCCTGCCCCTGCATTTACCAGGCTGCATTACTCATCAGTAGACTGCCCAAGTTTACAGACCGAGCTGAGCAAGATACTACAATGCATGCCACACATAATGCTGCCCCTTCCTTAGGCAATACGGGTTTTCAAAAGTTATTTCCTACATAGGACTAAATGAAATTCAAGTGAGCTTGCATAAAGACATTAACATGACATTTAGACAAATACTGCACTCTTCCATGAGCACCAATATCAGAGCTCAGCAATCTCACCTTGTCTTCCACTGTCAATTCATTCTCCTTGTCATCTTCAGCTTTATCATTTTCTTTATCTTCCTCTTCAGATTCTTCTGTTTCTACAAGGAAAGTAGATGAGTGAGAACACTTGTTGTTACTACGCTTCCTTGACATGGAGTCAGGTAGAATATATTATATCCAGCCCTTATCCTTCCAGTGACAGGTTAGATGTGTGATGCAAGAAGAGCACAGATACATTAAATTCTCAGCAGCAGCAGTCATCTTGCTGAAAGTGTTAGGCACTGTAGACTAAAGTAGTTCCAGGCTACCTTAGTCCTTGGTTTAAGTTTAACTTCATACTATCTGGAACAGAAACTTACCTAGAATTCAGTTCTCACAAATGCATTGTGAACTCCCACTGAAGCCATGGGATCCTGAGCAGCCCTGGAGGTACTGGTCAGTTGCTGGACTTCATGCTACAGATAACAAGCATTTTCAGCAAGATAGCTGCCAAGCTGTGTACAAATAAGACTGTTTCTGAATTCGTGTTCCTCATGTCAGACATTTAAGTGGCAATGTTATTAATGAACCTGCTATTGCGTAGCACTGATTTAACCTCTGATACTGTGTAGGAGCGTTGCATGATCCGTTCTACCAGTAGAAAACTTTTTGGGAAAATGTGCAGTGAAGGAGTATGGCTCATTACTTTAGAGCATTGGTTGACTTGCGTGCTAAAGTCGCACACTTAATTCCTCTATCATGATCACTGACTAATTCCAGAATAACGGGAGCTTGATGGGGTGGAGTCTAGAGAAGCCATGAGCTCATTAGACAAACTCCCCAAAAGCACACACCTACCACTGAGAGGGCCAAACCTGTAAGTATGAGGACAGCTCGATCAAAGGTAAAACAGAAGAGATGTTAGGAAGCTGAAGTCAATTTTAAGTAGCAGGAGGAGTCTGGAATGACTAGGCACCAGACCAGGATGTTCAAGCGTGTCCTCACACCAACAGAGTTGGAACAAAAGGAAGCGGTATGCGTACATAAGCAACCTTTCACAGGATGAGTGGATAACTACTCTTAGTTTATGTTCAGTCATACTCTGTCCAGACAGACACCTTGTTAGGCAACTGCTTCACCACTCTGAGTGTCGCTGTGCTCAGCAGTACAAGTCTTTTCAGTGTCCAGAATTGTTTAGTCTGAATATTTGTTACTCCTACAATAAGGCTCTTCCTGTGCAGCTGAGCTACTGACAAGCAAAGTTTCAATTATCAGCTCATCAGTTAACTTGTGCAATAGAAACCACTGGCCTACTAAGACCATGCAAGTACTACTTCAGCAAACTGTACAAGTTTTACTAGGTTACTTTAACATAATCCTGAAAACAGCTATAACAAAGCAGGGAAGCAGAATGGCAGAAAAAGTTAGAGAGCTGCAAGACTGTACTAGATAGCAGCAATAAGCCTTCAGGTTCCAGGGCAAATTAAGTTTAGACTTGCCAGCCACATTCTCAATTGTAATTACCACCAGAAAGACTCAAATGGAGAGTTCCTTCCCCCCACCAAAAGCAAATTTACTATTTTGTTATGTATTCAGCTGTTCTTATTTTTCTGCTCCACTGTTTTAAAATAAAATACGGTTATAACCAGAGGCAACTTGTGCTTCAAGTTATTTGAAGGTTAGTGCAATAAACCCAGACACATGCAAGTGAACATCCATTCAGTATTCTCCACCAGCCTAGCCATTACTTACACATTTCACAGGGCAGTAAGTTTGCTTTCAAGTAAGACTTGCTTTGCAGTTAGTTAAGCGTTAGTCTAGAGAAACTGAGACTATTCAACTATTCCTTGAAACTTTACTTGGATGTAAAATCCTTCAAGAGCCCCTTTACTGTGCCTTTTCCTTATTCTAAGGCAAACAGAAAATTCTGAATGGAACACTTTTTACCCATTGTTAGCCAAATCCATCAAGTCATCCACCCACAAGTACTTTTGTCCTCTCACTGTTACCTTCTCCCTCTTCCATCAGGTCATCTTTTTCTTCTTTTTCTACCTTAGCACCTTCACCCTCTTCCATCAGGTCATCTTTCTTTTCCTCTTTTTCTACCTTAGCAGCTACTTCAGCCTTTTCTTCCATGTCATTAGATGGCTCTTTGCCCTCTGTGGGCACAGGTTCCTTTGCGGACTCCGTCTCTTTAGATTCATCTGGTTTCTCTTCTGTAGCTGTCTCTACCGGCTCTTGTTTCCCCTCCACCTTCTTCTGTTCAGCCACCTCTGCTTCCCCTTCTGCAGCTTCTTTCTGCTCCACAGCGACTGCTGCCTGCACTTCTGCTGTCACTTGTGCTACTGCCTTCTCTTCCACAGCTGCCTCTGCCTGCCCTTCTACAGTCTCTCCCTTTTCCACAGCTGGCTCTTTTTCTGTTGCTTCTGCTGTCTGCTCTCCCACCTCTCCCTTCTCTTCCACAGCCACTTCTCCAGCTTCAGCCTCTTCCACAGCTGCCTTTGCCTCCTTGTCCGACACTTCTGTCGTTCTCTCCTTCTCCTCAGTTGCCTCTGCTACCTTGTCTTCAGGCACCATCTTCTGCTCTTTTTCCACTACCTTCTCTTCCACAGCTGCCTCCTCTTTCGTAGCCTCCTTTTCCACAGCTACCTGCTGCTTCTGCTCTTCTGAAGTTACTTGTTTTTCCACAGAAGCCTCCATCTTCTCTTCACCCTCTTCAAGCTTTACGTCCTTGTCAGCACTTGCTTCTTCTGTTGGTTTTTCTTCTGTGATCTCTTTCATTTCAACATCCTCCTCTTTGATTTCCTTCTCAGATAGTACTGGAGACTCTTCTGTAGACTTTTTGGCCTCTTCTTTTTCCCCCATGGCGTTATATACCTGTTCTCTCAACTCCTCCCTTGCTTCTTCTACATGATTGAGGAAGCATAAACATTTCTTCGAGTTTAGTGATAAAGACATTAATGGGCACTGACAATACCACCCTCAGACCCTCCAGTGTGTTGGTTTGTCATCAAGTTAGATGACGTTCCTAAAAGCTCCATTTTCAAAGTACAAGGAATTAGGACACAACCAACATGGTAACTTGAACTAAGCAAATCCCTTCCCCTTCCCCAGACTGCATTATTGCAAGCAGCCGCTCAAGCAGTGTGCAGTTTCGCGCGCTAGCGTTTTTAGTCACAGCTAAGCAAGAGGTGCCAGCGTTTTAATAGTCTGGATTGACAGGAATTCCTGTATTACTCCAGCTGCAGGTAGTATAAAATAGTTACCGTTCTTGGACTTTTTACAGAGACTCTGACCTGTCCTACTACACACACTGTACGGCTACAAGATTACAAAGCAGTTCAAGTTGACTGTGAAGCTTAAGAAAGCATGTTTGAATGCAGTGTTTCAGGACAGAGACACCTGGTAAGCCTTTACACATGCATTCAGTGACCAGTTCCTTGCAGAAGTTTTAGAGGTTTTGTTCAGTCTTTAAGCAAATTTCAAAGAACAATAACAAAAAAAAGTCCATTCAGGCTGCTAAGAGTTTCAACAGAATGATTCAGGCTACCTAAGATACCAATGGACTTAACTTGGATTGTTTATAGACAAGAAAACGCAGCTTGGTGCCTCCACAACATGACAGACAGCTTTACATACCATCAACAGTTGGTAACGCAGAATCATCTTCAGCTTTTTCTCCTTCCTCTTCAACCTGCACCCCTTCTAAGGCATTTCCCAGCACACCATTTTCCATTCTAAAGGAAACAAAAGTTTATTGTCCCTTAGCTCTTGTAATAACACCATTTTAACTGCACAAGCTGCAATGCCATGGCCCATTCCCACCCGCTGCAACCCTGCATGTATGAAGCTCTAGTGTAACCTTGTCTATGAGGGTGAAGTCCCATTATGCCAGGCAGACTCTTGATCAAATGAGAAACTGTCAGCATACCTTGCCAACTCCAGGAGAGATTTTCCATAGTAAAAAAAAGCTTCTGCACACTCATCCGCTGTCTCACCATATTTTTTACCCCTACAAAAGTAATGAAGAATTATTTGCCTGTGCCTACTTTAGGTTTTGATGCATAAACTTGAAAGCTAAAAATTCCTGGACAGGAAGAACCACTTTCTTAGCTCATCTCCCATTATTTCAAACAAATAATGAATGCTCCTCTCACTTAGAGAGACATGGCTCTCAAACATCTAGCAAAGCAAATTAATCTAAAACCCAAAGAGGTATCACCCTCAGAGACTGATCAAGACTAGTAAACAAGTTACTAGCAAGTAACTCTGTCCCATTATTTTCATATTAACAGACATCAGAACCATATGCTGCAATACAAAATATCAAATCCCTTTTCCTCCTTATGGAACTGCACTGGCAATTACTATCACAGAAGCTGTCTGAATTGCACACCAACTACAGTATTGTCCAACATATGAGTTAAATAGTTTGTCCTCTCTTCAGTTGTATTATAAATACAGCAGCGTATGTAAGGTAAAAATCTCAGTCTTTCCTGTACAAGCCACATCAGTACAGTCACGCTGAAAACCATGCCCTACAAAAACACACAAAACATTCTACTACTCACAATAAGCTTGCAGCTTCCTGGAACGCGTTAACAGCAGCCGGAATATTTCCCATTACCAAGTGTTTCTGTCCTAAGCCCAATAGTTTCTTTGATTCTGCATCCACATCCATACTGGAGGGGGGGCGAATAAAAATTAATCAAATACAGGATTCTGTTAGTTTCCATAGTAATTTTGTACCTAGCTTTCAAAATCTAGTCAGCTTTATATAAGAGTGAGTTGCATACATTACGCTGGTGTGTTTGGTTTTGTTTGTTTAAATCTGGACCAACATTTAGTTCTGATGACCAAGGGCAGACAGGTTAATTTTAACCAATCACTGCAAGAAACTGGTATGAGAACCTGATATGACAAAGAATGCTAAAGGATATACTTTAAGAGTTGCACATCAATACAACACTGAGAACTGTGGTGTTTCACCAGACTCCGATGCTAGCTAAGCCAAGAAGAATAAATCCAAGTTATGACTTCTTATAGCACAGCATGATGCATTTGAGAAGAATGCTACATGCAAGTCTTAGTTTCAATTCAGTGCATCTCACACAGCTCCATTTCCAGAAGGTCCATCCCAGTCCAGTCCCCTGGACTGGGACAAGAGAAGGTGCCCACAGAGGAGTACTACTACACATTAATCACATACTGGTACCTCCCCAATGCTTCCCCAGCACTCACTCACAAATCAAGAACTTCCTAAACAACAGGTGGTATTTGTGTATTTATCAGTCCTTGAAAAGAGTTCTGTTGTACTAGATTTGTGCGGACTACTGGTGAGCACAAGTTTTCAGCACCTACAGCATGCGTATCTGTTAAACTTCGAGCCTAATAACCGATTTGAAGGGTGACCTTTCCGTTTCACTCAATAACCCCTGCATTTCATGTTCTTCAGTAACTGAACTCCAACTCCCACCTCACCTGTCTGTCTTGTCTGTGGATGTGGAAGGAGCTGCCAATTCCTCTTCCATCCTGCAAACAAAATATTGAATAAGTGTTTACAACAGGTCACCCATTTCGTGACAGGAACTGAGCTCTCGGAGGTGTGAAACCAGAGCCAGGAGCGGCGCTTGCTTGCAGGTGTTCAGTCATCTAGAGCAAGTTCACATGCTGGTTCACTCTGCCGGCTGTCTTCTGGAGAAACCTATCAGTTTCAGTTTCGTTTATTGTTTGAATGAAAGATTGTTAGGAAAGCAGATGCTTTCACCTTCGGGTTACACCAGACGAAGCCTGGCCAACAGGTCTGCTGTCTGAAAGCCAGGGCCACCCACCCCTCCCAGCTTGCAGCCACGGACCTGCAAGCACCCTGTAGCTCAGCGCTATCCCCACACAACCTGCGGTACGGAACAAGCCGCAAAGCACAAAATCGAGTGTTTTGCACCGCGTTTCCAGTCAGAAAACCGGGGACGCGCCCAAGGCACCCGTCCGCGCAGCTCGGGGGCCTGCCACGGCCGCCCGCCGGGCCTCCTCTCCTCGGCGGC
>WAAD01007270.1:119130-134851 GCA_013389945.1 Fregata magnificens
AAAAAAAAAAAGAGAGGTAACACATGGAACCTACAAATTAAACCTTTCAAAAATATACTGGATGGAGAAGAGCAAGAGAAATACACACTTACATTGACAAGTCCTAAAGTACATCAAATACTTAGCAATTTATTAGAAGTTTTGAAAAATAAAACAATCCCGTCCACACACACTCTTCTCCAAACTTTCCAAGTCAAGGGTTAAAGCCACTACTAAGTGTGATGTGGCCAAAAGATTACTCAGTTTATTCATATGTAAATTTTGTAATTTCTATTTAACAGTTCACATATTCTAGGCACAACTATGCTCATCACATGTTATAAACCAAGAATGCTTCTCATGGAAAGAGTGTGGGAAAACAAACAGAAGTAGTTTCCCCAAACCTCTGCACTTGAGTTTCTAGGTTCTGGGAGGAACACACTAAGAATTCAGTGCTCTGTACCCTGTATTGGAAGGGTAAGACGCAGAAATTAAACAAATGGAAGGTTGGTTAACTAAGAAGTATAAAATACAAAAGGGAGATCATATTTGGCAAGCTGAAGCACAAAACACCATCAGAGGGCACTTCTCACTGACTTACGTAGGACCAAGTTTCACTCAAGTCTATACTTTGTAGAAGCTGGAATGATTAATTGCTTAGTTTCTCTCCTCCAACCATTCAGTTATTTGTGTGTTTCACATATGACTTGTATTCAAAGAGAAAGATATTTTAAAAATTCTAGTTTTAAGTTAGCTAGCTAATAGGAACTGAATAAAAGAGTCCCATGCTTCTCTATATTAGTTACCATATCCAGTAGGAAGGAATCCTTGGGGCAAGCTGAAAACAGCCTCTCCCAAGCTAATCACATAACAAAGAGATTGCCCTAAAGCCAAGGCAAAAGCAGCAGGAAAGCAGGAACATAAGAACTTTCTTTCCAGGAGCTCTGAGGCTGTACAGGTAACCCTTCTGGCCCCTCAGGCCAACAAGAGCAAGGGGATGAATTTAAGATTCCACCTCAGATCATCCATAGGAATGCCTGTCACATTACTTCATATTTAGGCCATGGACTCTCACTGCAGGCCCTAGAGTCACAGTCACCAAACTTTCAAATGCAATCACTGTTTAAAAAAAAAAAAAAAAGTACATATTTGCTCACTCATATTTGATCTACAACCAAAAAACCCACAGTCACCGAACTTCCCGTGGCTACGCACCATTGCATACTATTCTAGACGGCAAACTAGAGTAACTTCTCATGTAAATCATAGCAAATATTTTCCATTTTAACTAGCGATTCTGGGAACCTCCAATTTTTTGAACACCCAAATTAGGATACTTAGCAGGGGCCAGGGGCAGGGAAATTAAAAAAGGCATTTTCTGTAGTTTCCATGCAAATATTCCTGACAACCTTTTCTCCTCCTGACAGCCAGGATGGCTATAGAGGAGAGAAAGACCTCTTTCATGCCTGCTCCTGATTAATAACAAACAACTGGGATAGACAAGGAGGAAAAGCCACAAACGTTAACTTTACAGTCTACTTTCAGGTCACAGTTGTAAATTTTGATACAACATACAGTCAGCATGTTGGTTCTTGTGTTTTTACCTTGTTGGGCCCAAGGCATTCCTGGAAAGCCTCACCGATCTCTGCTTCATTGCTGTAAGCTGCTGCACAATCAATGTGGCAATAACCCACACTTAGGGCATATTTCACTGCTTCTTTCACCTGTAATCAGAAACAGATTATCCAATGCAATCAGTGAAAAGGGACACATGACTGGAAGGAAGAAAAAAAAAAAAGTTAGGGCCTTAGTGAGGAACACCCCCAAAGCACAGATCTACATAAGCTCATGATACTCAAACAAAATAGGATAGGGTCCTCTGTGGCACAGCCGTTAGGAGTAAAGAGCTAATTGCTAGCAGACACTCCAAGAGTAACAAGGAAACAGACCACGCACACAGGCCAAGCATGCAAGAACTCACCAGATAGAACAGGGATTCATTCTTAACTACAGTTGTCACACTTTTCTTAAACATAAAATGAGCTTTAAGAAGCAGTTTTCAAATAAATCATGGCTTAGGAAGACAAACTTTCTGGAACTAACAGACCAACCAATCAATGCCAGTCAAGCTGGGAAGAAATCTCCTCTCTCCCAGTAAAGGAAGAGCCTGGTTTCTAATTCCAGAATTGCCAGAGTTTGGGTTTGGTTCAACTGCTAACACTTAATGTCTAAGATAATGCTATTGTATGGCACTTTTTTCCTTCATGTCTCATTCTGACTGACTGCACAACAACGAAAGTCAAAGTCACTATACTGCTGAATATTAACCCATGGCCTGCAGGGGATCACCTGATGATGCTTGCAACTTTGCATTTTGCTTTCCACACTGCTGACAACGAAGGTGTTGCCAACAGCAAGAACCAAGAATTACTACAGACTTCAGTGTCATCATTATCTCCCGTTAGGTTGATGAGCATTAAATAAAATCTATTTAATTTAACTTCCAGTGGACAGTAAGCACGTTCTCTTCTACACCTATCCATCTTAAGTGCTACAGTAAGAGTACATCTTAGCCATACAGGGATTTCTATACAATGCTCTTCACTGACTTGTCTCTTGAGACTGTGGGAGATTGTAAATTACTCTGTGTAGAAGGCTCGATGCAATAGGGCCCTAATGTATTTAAGGAGATTACGTCTCTCTTGTCAAGAGATTAAAAAAATGTGTCCACAAAGGCTAGAGAGAGATTGATTTCTTTCAACTTAATCAAAGTACGAGCATTTTCAATTTTAAAGCTGACAAAATTATTAACACCAATTAAAGACGTGTACAGTCCTGTTTTCAGATGCTACAGGAAGAGAAGGGGGAATCAAATGTGAAAAAGATCTCTCTTCTACTGGTGGATTTCATTTGTGTTTCTTGTCAAAAACTGCAGTAAAGGCAGACACGGGACATTCTGACTGCATTCTTTGGCATTTTGAGAGGAAAACTGGAATGTAGAGCAGTTTCCCTTAGCCAGAATGACAAAGCACTTCTATCACAGCAGTGAAGTAAGCTCTTCCTTTCTCTAGCAGGATGGTATTTGCAGTCCTTGTTTCACTTTGACAAAGACATTCCTCAGAAGGTCACTACAAAGTCAAGGTCATGGTAATTCTGAAATCACTTGAGACATATTAAAGGCTTTTAAGACTCAATATCCACCCTCCAAAAAGGTGAGAGTTGTGGAGCTGAAGCAGAAAGGAAAGGAAAAAGAGTGCTGTTCTTTGTCTGTACTAATCCCCCATTTCCTCTATCAGGATAATAATTCTTTTAATTCAAACAGGCACAAAATTTGCCATAAAATGAAAGTAGGCACCACTCACAGAAAACTAAGGATAAGGCACTCCAAACATGTCTCTGCAAAGCAATAAACAGGAGGCTGTATTTCTGTATCAGCACGTTTTGATAAATTTCTAGCACTGAAAAACTGGGACTGATCATTCAAATAAGGTCTGGATTTGGGCAAAATCTCTATTTGTGTAAACTACTCTCAGCCTACTAAGACATTCCAGTGTGAACTGAGAGTTCCTGTTCCATGCAAAAGGCAAACAATCAAGAGAAAATGTGGGGGAAAAAAAAAAACATTTCTGGAGGGGGAAAAAACCCTAACAACAGATAGATGTAAATTTAAGAAGAGTACTTTGTTTTAACAGAAATTTTGTATTTTTGAGATTACGTTCAGACAGGTACATGCATTTCCTGGGGGGCAGAGAAAAAAAAAAGAAAAAGACAACAGAAGCAGTTGGGAGATTCATAAGCCTCTGGATATTTGGTGTTGTGAAGTAACAATAGTCAAAGGATCCTTCAAACTTTCCATATATTCTTTAGTTCAGCCTGCCAATACTGCTGTGGAAGGAGCAATTACTGAATTTGTTTTGCATTAGGCAACTTAAGTCAAACAGCTTAAGTGTGACTCACCAATCTAATATCATATAACTACAGAAAGTAGGTCTGAAAGGATCTTGAGATATCGTCTAGTCTATCCTCATGCCCCACAGCAGGGCCAACTAAGTCTAAACCACTCCTACACACATTTGTCAAAATCCTCTTTGGAAGTGACAGGCAATCTATTCCAATGCTTAGATATTTTTATGTTCAAAGTCTTTTAGATATCTAACCAAGATGGCCCTGATGCCACATCCTATTCCTCACAGACATGAAATCCACAGCTTCCCCTTTGTGAGGGCTTTTTGTGTATCTGGAAAGCCCCAGCATGCCTCCTCTCAAACCTCTCTTGACCACATAACTGTAGGTGCTTCCATCACAACTCCCCTTTCCCAAACCTTGCATCACTGTTGCTGCTGTGTCGTCAGTTGGTTCATGCTTTTCGTGGTTTGCCCCAAAACAGACTCAGTATTGCAGCTGAAGCCTTACTCTCCTTCATTGTATATCAAAGTCCTAGGAACTACACTCCCATTTATACACCCTAGCAAGGGATTTGGCCTTCCCACTCAACCTCTTTTGTTTTTGAAGATAGAGGAACACGATATTGCTAACAATCAGTGGCAGATTCAGAAACAGAATCTCTAAGTCCAAATTCATTATAAAATCCATCACTAGATTTCCAGTTCTTCAATTTGCCCATCACAAGGTGAAAAACTAAGAAGTCATCTTTATACTTTCAAGCAACACAGAGTTCAAGTCACTAGGGAGCATCTTCTGCACAGCCCCAAGCCATTATGAAGAGGCTTTCACTCCAACAGTTCCAGTCAATAATACTTGGAAAGAAAAGGCTCTGACAGCCTCCCCTGCTTCCTGCAAAGTGGTCACATTTTAGCAGTCCAAGTCCATTTGCTGACGGGAAATAGGAAAAAAACAGATCATCAGTCCACGTGATATTCAGATGCAATATGACCAGAACGTAAGTGTTGCTATATCACAGTTTGTACATACTGTACTAAAATTTGCTGGAAAGGAACTCAGACCACTACATAAGTAATACCAACTTAAGAGCTGATGTTCCCTAAAATAAAGAGTTTTGCCTTCTATCCTTCAGCTGTTGAATTAAAGTCCCTCCCTTAATATATACCAGCAGTAGTGAATTTTTGTGCACGTAACCAGGATTCTCTATATTGTCTAACAAACTTTTCCAAGAACTGAAGTCTCCTCCACAGCTGCAATCCTGTCACAAGACATCCAGTCTGACTGGTTTTCTGAGGTACACATTTCCTCTTCAGCTTTCCTGAAGTTTCGCACAGAAATACAACTTCCCTAAGCCCTGTGTCTCTCCCCCACAGAACCAGCCTCTGCCACAGCAGGTTAGACTGTTCATCAGGTGGGGATCAATCCTCCAGGTTGAAAGCATGGCCCACTTGAGAGAAGAGAACAAAGCATTAAAGGACTACAGATAATCAAGCTCCAATATTAAAAAAAACCATGCTACTGATATTCTTGAGCTCCTGTCTGAATGGACTTCTCTTTGAACTCATTCATGCTGCCAGTTCATAAGCTTCTGTACTGCGTTCCGTTCCACTCAATAGCCCTCCATCATGTTCCTATGGTAACATGTAAAACAAGTTTCTCTTCTAGCATTTGATCATGTAAGGCAGAAAACATCCTATTATTTTATAGGATCTGAATCCTATAAAATCCTATAGTCTTCCAACGTAGATTTAGATTCAATAATCCTCCCCCCGCTTCTTACCGTCTAGGAAACTAGGGCTGCAATGATGCCTTTGTACTGTACTGCTAAGATCAAGGTCAAGGCTTGTTTAGGATCAGGAATAGTAACAGCAAAAATAAAGAAATTACTCAAGAGAGTAAGGTCAAGACTGAAAAGCAGCTTGGTAAGGAAAATAATTACAATCTGCAAAATATTTACCTGAAATAATTTAAAAGCCTCCCACTCTTGCTTCTAATGCAGCCCTTGCACAAAAGAGCTTTTGATAAATAGCCTCTACTTGGGAAACAGCTAGATTAAATATAGTCAGTGATAATT
The DNA here is from genome assembly GCA_013389945.1 of Fregata magnificens. Classification (NCBI taxonomy): domain Eukaryota; kingdom Metazoa; phylum Chordata; class Aves; order Suliformes; family Fregatidae; genus Fregata; species Fregata magnificens. The sequence goes on from WAAD01007270.1 coordinate 125,087, forward strand.
CTTCTGCTTCTCTAGGGTTTTGGCCCTTAGTCTTTAATTCATAATTACAGTTATTCTCCCTGAACTACATCATGTCCTTTTAAGGGTAAATCATTTGGACGCTCTGCCAAATTGCTGCTATGCTTCTGAATTTTCAAGAGTGATAAACAGGAATTTATTTATTCCATAGGAGTAGCAGCAACTCTGTAACTCTGGCCATTTTCATTGCACTTTCTAGATTTTGCTTTCAATACATTCTAGGAATAAGTCTTTGAAGATAGTAGATATTCCAAAGAAGTGACTCCCAACGACTTCCATAGGACCCCAGAGAAGATGGCTGGATCCTGTGCAGAGTTCAGCTGCTAGAAGTGCTGCTTACTATGGCAAAATCCATCTGAATTAGGTTTAAATTATGCACAAGCAGGATCTTTCCTGGTTCTTTTTATAAACCACACTTTCCTCAGAACAGTTAGTGCACAAAATAAACAATGCATTCATATTTTGTTTGTTTAGTTTCAGGCATTTGTTTTAGACAATGCATGTTTAACTGCTTTGGGTACACAGAAATCCATCCATTAAGTTCTTGCATGTTAATAAACTTAATTCAGCTGTCAGTTGATGTTTTAAGCAACAGAGCTGAACATTCACACTTGTCCTCATTTAAGAGGTTGACTGAGCTCTCACACCAACTCAGCTTCCACATTAGCACAGCTTCTATTTCCAACAGATCCACTGTCTGACAGTCATTTGGAAAGGAAGACCAACAATAAAATGGCTCTGAATAGATTTCATTTTTATAGCTTGTTTCCCACCTTTTCCTCCAGCTGGCACAAGAGAATAGCACAACATCTTGAGAAGAGTTTTAACTCTCCCTCTCAGTCATGAGCACAATGTCATCCGACGTAGTCCAAAAACCATCATGAAGCTAACGCAAGAGCAGGAGCAAGATATACAACATTTACTGCACAGATGTGCAATGGTACACATAATCCAAAAGGCATTATAAACAACAATACCAGCTAAGAATTCCACCAAGCAATGGACATTGCCTTTCACAGCAAGTACGTGCAATCTCTTCCCCCAAGAATTTATCTTTTAACTAAATGAAACAGAAAAGACAGACAAGGGGGAGAAGTATTACAATAGGAGGCATGGTCCATAGCATGCAAACATTCCCACAGATGGCTTGTAGTAACACACAGAATTGTTTCCAAGTGTGGTGTTCACCAATTCATTGCGTTTAGAAGCAGAGTGAATGTCCAGTGACACATTAGTCTTCTTAGTCTAAAAGCAGGATGACCCAAGCAAGTTCTTTGTTTTTCTGCTAAACATAGGCTGACCACTGCAACAGGACTTACTACAAGAACAACTAGAGTTCTTGCCTCCCAAAATAATGCTTTCAGCTGAGTCATCAGCCCAGGCCAGAGGGATGTCTGGTCAAACTGGCAGCCTGAGGATTTTCCAGTGGAAGAGTCAGGCACCATATTATAGCTACAGCATTTTCCCTATCTCACCTCACTCACTGGTCTCTTTCTAGATTCATCTCCCAGAACGCCATGGCCTGAGGCCTGGTTTAACAAGTCCTAAGGGATCTGCTGCTGCTTTTGTGCCTTAAGGCCTTAGTCATGCAAATACATACCTACATTCCGCTGACTTCAGTGGACCTAAGACTAAAATCATTCAAGGGAAGGATCCAGGCCTCAGATCTAGGATCTTCAAAAAAGATGCACAAAAACACAAATACTAGTTGAGAGCACAATATTGTATTGTTCTCTGCTTACTTGGCCACGCTCACTTTTCCAAGTTCCAAGTCCTATGAGAGGCATCTTCTGCCCAGCGTGGAGTGCAACGAAGTCACATGCTGCAGACATTTTTGCCTAAAGAAGAACAAGAACAAACTGAGTTTTGCAGCAATTCAGTAAGTTGCAACAATTTACCTTTTCTATGCAAAAATAAATAAATAAAATCATAGAGGTCCTCACGATGCTAGAATAAAGATCAAGTAGGTTCTTTACAATTTTCACTGGTATAAAGGAGATGAATAGCTACCCTGGAGAGACTAGAAAAGGAGCCCCTTTTCTCCTCTTCCTCCTTATTCTCTTTTCTCCTTTACAATGCACAGGTTTAAGATTTCTCAGGGTTGAGAAGTACAAAAAGAAGCATCCTGCAATAACATACAATTAATAGAGAAGCTCAGGTGAAAACATGCCTTTTTTTTTTTTTTTTTTAAATCAGCAGTAAGCATTGATGAGGCAGAAGGGAGCAAGAGATGTTTGCCTGCCCTTAGTGTACAGTAATTCCATAGGACTTCTGCACTAAGTCTTTCTCTTTTACCAGCTCACTACCAGCTGGCTCAGTAACCAAGTTCTGATTACCACTGCAGTTGGGGATAAACACATTTTGTCAAAAACAGCTGATGCAGGTTAAGGTTTGAAGACCTGATACAGGCAGGGTTTGATTAGGAGTGACTAGTAAAGGCATTTATGAACGCATAGCCCAGAAAAACAAAAAATAAAAACAATAATGCTCAGAAGATGCTGGAAGATCAGTCCCATCTTTTTATGCCAGATACATGCTTTGTCATACTCGAATCCCAGTTTTCACCAACTCAGAGCTGAACTACAACTCATTATCAAGGCTGTCTGGCTTTGTGAAGAAAACCAGAAACATTTTGGTTTCCTTTGCAACAAGCATAATTGTTTATGTATTGTTATATACCTGCAAATGCTACCAAGTGAAAAGACTACCTTTTTTTTTAAAAAAAAAACCACTAAAAAAAACTCTGATGTAAAATCGAGGCTAGCAGAGAGGACAAAATGGAGGCACTTTCAAAGGTGGACACTAGAAAGTAACACCTCAGTACACAGGTCACATAGAATTTTTTTTTTTTTAATCATTCTGACATAGAACTAGAAATAGCTGTGTGCAAAGTGAGCTAAAATGCAGTAGGTCCTTACATATTTATGTGTTTTGAATCCCAAAATAGCTTTGTCTTCCTGCTCATTCAGAAAGGGACACTATCTTTTGAAGAGCTGAAAGATTCCTTGTTCCCATACTGCCAAAATCTGCATGTGGACTCTGATGGAAATTCAGGACTAAGAGCTCAACTCTTGCATAAGATGAATTTCAAGTACAAACAGAATGCAGTAACTAGCATTGCTATTGTAGAAAGTGTCACACACCTGATCTAGCACAAATTCAGAGGAGTAGCGTTCTTTTGTTCCCCAAGGGAGAATGAAAAAAGATTATGCAAAGTCAGTTGTCACTTTGAGCCTGGGCTTCTCTCTCATGCTTAGCACTGTGATATCCAAGCATTTTCCCTGTGAAATTCAACAGAACAGAGGTCCAGCAGGATCCTCCATTAGCCGTTACTGGCTTTATAGCTGCTGCAAACAGCAATCTGCTCACAGTGGCAAAGCTTTTTATCAAAAAGGAAGGTTTTACAGTGTGTCCAACATCCTCACAATCTACAGATCTGGTCAAACTGTTAAAAAGAAACCGCATTCAGGATGAGCTCAAAAGCTGATTTCAGCAGAAGCTGAGGAAGTTACTTCCCAAGTTCAGCTATGTCCAAACTCATTAATGTTATTTGTTTAAAAAAAGCTCAAACAAAACCAAGAGTGGAAGCATGCAATGTTGGTTGAATAGCTGACTATGTAGGAGGAATGGATATTTCTCAAAGCAGAGCATTCACACAGCATACTATCCCAAAATAGCTCTGCTTTCTCCACATTGTTATCATTTTCCTCAGATAATTAACTCCCAGCTGATGGATGTGTTCACACAGAAAGTTTATATTTTCAACTTCTTGCCTAGCTTCTCAAGCCATATTTTTGTAGATTTACAGCAGACACCAAACAGCATATTTGTTCTACAGAGAGACATAATAGAGTAGTTGGCATGATCCTGACCTGAAGGCCATCATACACCAAGGAGCTGGTGATCCACCCAACAGTTAACCTGAGTAGGTCCAGGCTCGTCTTGCGCCGCGCTTCATGTACAGCGTGGCCTTCAGGCCTGTGCTGTGGGACGCACAACCCATGGCTGCAGGATAAGCTCAGCAGCTAGTTGTAACTGGGGACTCTGCAGGCAGCTCCCACTTCGTACCTGCAATTACGCCACCTATGTGTCCTTGCCTTTATCTAAAAAAGCAGGAAGTTTTCATGCGAGCATCCTTTCTATTTGACAGAAGAAATGATGAATAGAGTTGTTTTCTTGTAAGAGAATCCCTAATAGCTCAAGTGACTGAAATGGGGTAACCCTTTCTATGGACAGGGTCTGCACAACATGCTGTACGTCAATCGGAGGAGGTCTGTTCAATGCCGCACAACTCAGGGTTCCCAGCACCTGAAGGGATGTAAGATAATCAACACTATCCTCTTTCTTTATAGTTTTAGCTCTAACAAATAGCATTTGAGGTGATACTTTACAGAGTCTGAATGCCTTTCTTATCAGGATTGTAACGGACCAGCACCTCCTGGTGCAAAACAGCAGTTAAACACAAACTAACGGTTCTGAATTTGCAATGAGATGTATTAAGTCCAGATGCTAGTGCTGAAGGCAATCAGTAAACCAAACTGTGGGTGTACATCAATTTTTCGGGGTAGGGAGTCAGAGAAGGAAGAATAACAGTGACAACAGTATTCTATTCTATTCTGAATTTGCAAAGCAATTTTGTAGTCAGCTACAGGCAAGTAGGTGCTTTTTACCTGAATTTAGTTGCCTAAATAAAGGTATCTTCTTGTACCGTGCAATACAACTGAAGACTCAAGGCTTTTTGATTCACATTGGCCTATAACACAAATATGACACAACCACATGCTTTGCACAACCATGTTACACAATCATCTTAAATGCAACAGTTCAACCCAGAAGACAAGGTACACATTTAATCAATAACTTGCATCGGTACATTATCTAAGAACCATCTTGCTTCATGTAACACTGTTGAATATTAACGTTGCAGAGAGAGCAGGACTACAGCCTCTGGAAGAATGGAAACACGCCAGAATTAGAAACACTGGAGGAAAACGCACTAATTAATACTTTCCACTCAGATTCTTCCCCTAACAAGGGGATGTAAGAGAACTACAGTGTCTGCTAGCCAGCATTGTTTGGTTCATTAAAAAGCTCGAAGCCTCTTTTTAGAAGTGCAAAGACAAAAATAAACATAGAAGCAAACTACTTCTGGACAAGTAAGATGTGGGTTTGGCTTAACAACACTTACCTCTCCTATAGCCACATTTGCATAAAAGAGTAATGCTCAGAGTAACGCAAAGGCAATGTAAGCAGCCTGGCTAGGAGGATACGTTAATAACCAGAGAAGTGTCAACTACACCCGTGCATTAACCCACAGCGACAACTCATTTTTAATCCCAAGCACGGAGTCTTCCACCAGTCAAACACACACAAATAAGCATTAGTACGTATAGATACGCAAATAGGTATATATTGCAAATACGGAAGCCCCTGCTACCGAATGGCTTCTGCCCCGCAAACGGGGGGTAACCCCCCCTACTTCGCCTCCCCCGGAGGCGCCAAACGTGCCAGGGCGCGGCAGCGCGCCCACCTCCCCCTTATCGCGGCGGCCCAGGGAGGCCCCGCCGCCGCNGGCAGCGCGGGGTGGTCCCCTCCGAGGAAGCAGAAAAGGGAAATTATCCAGCAGTGAGAGTTCTGCGGGGGCCGGGGGAGCCGGCCCCGTTACGGCCCCTCAGCGTGGCGGCTTTTTTGCGGGTGTTTCCCACCCGGCACCGGCCCGCTCCCGGGTCATTCCTCGCGTTTGCCCTGCTTGTTTCCCTCTCGGTTCGGTTCCACTCAGGAAACGCAAACCGCCCAGGCTCCGCGGCTGACGGCCGAGCGCTTCAGTGACCCGACCCGACCCGCCGGGGGGTGCACCGCGCCGGGCGAGAGCGCAACGTGCAGTCCGAACGGATGGAGGCTACGTGGAGTGTACGCGTTTGCATCAAAGTCTCCTTGTCTGCTATTTGTCTTAGCTTCTTGAAGCTGTGTTTACTGGTAGGAAGACAGAATTTCCCCAGCTTTATTTGCAGCCCTAAATAATAGGAATCCAGGGAAAGTCCAAAGCCGGTCACGCTCGCTTTTCCTTCAGCTGTTGTGCTAAAGGGTGCGTAAAATAAAAAGAAGCGGCACTTCCCGAGGACTAAGGCTCCTTTTGTTGCAGGTGCACAAGAATGCACTTCCTTATTTGTGCGAGGAGATTGAAAGTCAGATGAAAGCAGACTGGTTTTAGCAGAGCGCTCACTTCTGGGTAGGTACAATCGTGCTGTTGTAGTCAGATAGAACCTTCGACAGGAGCAGACTTTGGCCTGTAACTGAAAGACTACCCCTAGGTTTACGGGACTGTACACATAACCTTAAGCACAACTAAAGAAAATTGTAACCAGTTTTGACTTTTACTCCAGGCTTCCATTTTTATAAGTAATTTATAAACATTCAGAATTTGAAAATAGTAAGATTAGATCAGAAATAAGGCAATACATATATCCAAGAGGGCTTTGAAGAGGCTGTTGCTTATTTCCAGAAGGGTAGTACTGCTGCAAGGTTCGTTCTTTGCTGTTCTGACTTGAACTGCTCAGGAGGCTTAAAGGCACAAAGCTTAATTAATCTCTTGGGCATGCACATGACCAGATTTTTCTGTTGCACAGCCTGTTTTGACAAAATACAGGAAAATGGAAAGAGAGTGCAAGGACAAGACAAGACAATTAAAAGTAACAGGAAATAGAAAATTGAGAAGAGGAAAGAAAAAGGGGGGAGGAATCACTGCTGGGTTTGATTTATTTTTATGGAGACTGTCAATCACAAAGCCATTTGAAAATCCACAGTCTTAATGCAATAGAAGATGCTTGAATTATATGAGTATCACATACGAGAACTTTAACAAACCTCAGCCTCCGATAATGTAATAGGGAGTAAAAGAGAAAAGGAAGACTAAAACGTTTTGTCATCAAAAGGCAGTTATTATCCAAACATACAGTAATAAATTTGTTAATTTAAAAAAAAAAAGATATGCAGAGAAGGAAGAGGTAACGCAAGATATTTTGACCTAGAAATACAGTCTTCACTTGAGCAAAACAAGGAAAGCATACCTAATGATATGTAATTGTTATAATTAAAACTATTGTGCACCAGCTGCTTGTGCATAAATGCCCCACGGCTTGGGAACATGTCAGTTGTTGACTTTTCAGTTGACTTTTTGCATATAGGATATTAAAATTTCCCCACATGGCCAGGATTTTACTCTTACTGTGCCCTGATGGTACCATGTGTATACAGTAAGTTCAGGATTCAGTGGGCTTTCTGCACATGCAATGATCAGCTCTACAGAACATGCGTGATGACGTCCTGATGTGCTGGCTTTAGAGGGCGTGCATTGGTCATCTCTGCTGTAGAACTGACGTGTATATGCTCAAGGGGCATGCCCAGCATTGCTCAAGTCCAGCTCACACTGCTGTTCCGACTAGGTTCATCTTACTCTAGAAGTCCTAGATACACTTACATAAAATCCTCAAATCGTCTTCTGACAAAACGCATGGAAACCCAAATGTGTGGCAGTGTTCTGAAATAGGACCCGTTTCCTTGCCTTTGTTTTTACACACAGGGGAATTTTGTTTTTCATATCAGGGACCCATTCCCAACCAAGATATATGGGAGATACTGTGATCAAAATGATGCGTATAAAATCTGGCGTGGTTACCGATTTGGAAATCTTCGGGTAGTTTAGGTGCTCTGGCACTGCAGGGCCAGCCAGCTCCTCTTTGTTAATACCTAAACTACTTATTGTGGCCCTATCTGTGTGGATGGGTGCAAAGAGGCCTACACTTGGGCTCCTGATGCTCCATGCCAATGAGGTACAAGCTGATCCTGTCTGGCAGCTATTTGAGCAGGATACTACACCACGGTTAATCCGCTGTGTGAAAAACAGTGTCGAGAAGCAAGGTATGGAGAGAACTCTGTCCTTCCAGCACCCACTTGGGTAGACATGCCCTTTCTTTCTTGGAGAATGTAGGGGTTTTTTATCTAAGTAGCATCTTACATCTAGAGGTTGAAAAAGGCTACAGAAACCCATCTGCTCAATGAACAAGGAGCGGCCCCGACAATTTATCACTCCAAAACCTCCAGAAACTGATGTTTGGAAAGACTAGCTCAGAAAGTAATCAAAAATAATGAGGCCACGGACATATGAATGGAAATGCAATGCCTAAGGCACAAACCCAGAACAAACTGCATTGCGGCAGCTATGCAAAATGGGTATATTACGCATGTGAAAGTGTGAGAAATGAGCGTAACAAGCATTAAAGGAGTCTGAAACCATGAGAAAGTCATTATTGCTTTGTCCATTGGTAAACATGCCAAAGTTGCAGTAAGACTACATTGTTCTAGAGGTTTTAATTAGGACTGCCTGACCTTTCAGGGGTTAATCTGTTCACAGGTTCATGGCCTGAGTTGCTAGGTAGGTATATACACCTCTCAATTCATAGACCTCAATTATTGTCACAACATTGATGTTAAGAAAGTAACAAACTTCTTCCTGTAAAAGAGTAAGCATGCTGTAACAACAGAAACAGCAGTAGGTAAATTATTTGCATTAAGGTGAGTGCAGGTTTTTTCTGAGTATACATATACATGTTGTTTTGCTTTTATTATTTAAGGAGTAATTTAATCTGTTACCAAAACCAGTCATCTCTTGGGTGAATCACCACATGGGTACGGTCACCCAGCAACACTACACAGTGGTGTAGATTATAAACATTTAAAGTTTGTTAATCCTTTGTGGGTTTCTCCTCATTACAATTTATAATAAAGTTTTAACAGGTACAAGAAACACAACTGTAAACTGCAAAACAGACGAGTAAAAATCAGGTGGTAAACACATTTCTCACTTTTGACTAAAGCAAGCAGTTTTGTCATTGATATGTCCTTAATGGCCTTTAGTATTCATTTTTTCATAAAACTTTTATATTTAAATTCAGAGTTTGGTCCTCAAAAAGTACCATGACTGCTTCAATTCCATCTTGCATCCAAAATACAATGCTTGTAAGGATTCACTCAGGCTCAATATCCCTCAGAGTAGCTTCACTCTGGGAATGAGTCAAAACTCCCTGAAGTAAATAGTCTCTTCCAAGAGTTTCCATCCTACCCCTGAAGCTCAGAGGTTACACTTAATTCAGTTTTCAGCTTTTTTGCTGACTTGCATGACTTGGATCAGTCTTCCCATTGATGGAGAAGAATCAATGAAAGCCTTGGGAATTAGTATCCGGTTGAGGAGCCAGTTGATCATACGGAGTGAGAGGATATATAACACCTGTGTAACACCGTGAATGCATATTGCTTTGTTAACAGGTCTGATTTTATTGCTAATGAAGTCAATGGCCAACCCCTATTCACCTAAATGACACACCAGCCACCTCTGATTTTCCCTCAAAATCCTGTGTATCCTCTGCCTCTTTGATGACTTATAATAATCACAGCTTTCTTATATTCAGGCACTAAAAAAGTAATTTCTTCTTGCAATAAGCCGTCTGAATCATCTTCCCATTAACTGTTTACAACCATTACGCTGGCTATTTCCACGGCACCTCCCAGGACACTATCCAGAGAATTATCGCCATTTATTCAAATTCTTTTGCTGCTTTCAACAGTTCGGGGCAGCGTCTCCGTTTAGATAAGGCAGTAAAAGCCCGCTATCGAGCAACCCGCCGGGGATCGGTGCAAATCTGCCAAGTCATGCTGCCCTTGCAAGCGGCCGCCGGGCGGCGGGGAGGGAGG
>WAAD01007270.1:135197-157487 GCA_013389945.1 Fregata magnificens
TGGCTCGACGGTGGGCGACCGGCGAGCGTGTCGGCCCCCCGCTTCTAAGTCTTCACAAAGAAAAAAGTGCTGGGTTCCCCTTGGTGGGGGCATGCCGGGGGCGGGTGTCCCCTGTGGCGGAGCAGTGTAGCTGCGCAGGTGAAGGCTTTGATCTCGCGTCGGAGCTTTTTCGGCAAAAGGCGTTTCGTAGTCTCTGTGTACCTGGCTGCGGTACGCTCCAACCGAGGAAAGCTGTGGCAGTATCGCGCTCTTCTGACCACAGCTCAGTAGCTTAACCGCATTTTTGTGACAGTCTGAAGGTAGCAAAGTGGAAGGCTGATGGTGTGTTTTGAAATGGCCTTTCACTCTTGTTCTAGATATCCTAAAGGTATAACTTGTTAAGAGTGCAGGCCTAGCTTATTATAATTGCAATTTGAAGATAATTGAGGCCGTGTGTGTCTATGAACACCTGAAGGATACTCTGACCTGATTCAGGTGTACTTGATTTACAGTGTTGATTCTCCTTTCCTCTAGAATGAGAGGAAATAACATCCTGAGCCTGTGGTCTGTTCCTCTGTGGGTTAGGAAATGCTGTGGCTAAAAATCCAGGCAGAACATTTGAGAACACATGCGAACCCTGCACAGAAAAACAGAATGTTGGCAGGTCGCAGTAGGTGCTCTGAGGAAAGCAGATGGTTCTCTTGCAGTACAAGGCAACTGAAATCTCCTGCCAATATTAAAGATTTTCATGTTACCTAAAAGAGGGCAATAACTTGTGGTTTAAAAAGGGGAAGTATCAAAGAGCAGGTTGACAGCTTTTATTTGATATTGAATACCTAGTAAAATACTCTAGGGATTGCTGATGGAACAAATATAGGAGGACTGGCATAGTCCTGAGCAAAAGGATGACCTTGAGCTTGAGTAATGGGAAAGAATGTAATTCAGTGACAAAATGTGGGGGTCATGCACTCCAGAAAAAAAACAGCTCTTGCTTATAAGACAAAACTCACTAGTTGGAGGCATCTCGAGTGAATATTGTGCAATGGCTGTCCCCCCCATCCCTCTTACGGAACTGCAGTTTCAGAAGTGCACCTGCATTCATGGCTACATGTGATGTTCGGCAGAGGGATTATTGATGTCTTCCTGCTCGACTGCTTCAGTACAATCCTATGAATACTCTGTAGTTCTGGCCTCTGTCATTCATAAGACTTAGTCCTGGTCTGCTGCAGCTGAAGACTAAACTGTTGGGTGAAGATGGGGATAAAGAGCTTTGTTGCCAAAGGCAGTTAGAAACACTGAACAGGTCAGCACTTCTCAAAATGAAAACTGAGTGGTAGATGAGTACTGTCTGTACACAGTCAGGGTATGTAAGAGAAACTTTCAAAGGTAAAACTTTTACTGAAAAGACTTTAAACCAATTAGTTTAAATTTGGATTGAAGGCTAAATGTTGATGACTTACGGGTTAGTTCTCCAGGAAGAAAGTGTCTGGCAAGGGGGAAAGAGCCAAGAAATGAGGTGCTCTCAACCTTTTTTAGAATGGACTTAGTGCCTTGCAGGCAGGAATTGGAAGAATCCTTGAATCTTGGCTTTCCTTAGCAACATGAGACTCATGCTAACCTTTCAGAGGTTTTTTATCTCCCAGGCAGCTAGTCCTTGTAGCAGTGTATAGAATGACTTAAGTGAAATCACTTTTAAGAAGATTTTTGTAAGTTGAAGAAACAAGGTTCATAGTTACCCATTTGAAAGATTATGCCCTGGAAGTAACTGGCATTCTAAAGTGATATACTGCATTCCCAGACTGAGCAAAAATACTGTACAGGGCATATTACAAATGACTAGATTTTAGGGCAGGCAGCCAGAAGTAGAGTTCTCTTGTCCTTGTGTACCTGCTTACTCTTTTTTCAGTAGACTTGGGAGGGGAACAACCTGGCTGTACTGATTTAAAACTTGGTGAAATTTTAATTGTTAACATAGAATGTGATTCCTATGTATACCATGAGTCTTTCTAGTTGCCAATAAAACAAGGTTTAATTGTTCAAAAGGCTAAAGTGTAGCTATGGAGAACACTGTTCTCTGGGGATTAACAAAAGTTCTTTACCTTCCTGTTGATTCCAGAAGAAAAGTTTGAGGTCTTAAATTCCCTTGTGAAACTGAACAAGGGTCTCCTCATCAAAAGTTCTAAAAAAAGGCTTTTGAACTCATCCACCAAGTGGGATGGGAAGACTTACTGAGCACTGCTAAAACTCTAGGCTAGCCCTTTCCCAGACTGAGCTGTTACTGGTCAAAGATAACCATTGCTGTATCCTATGGCTCACTAGCCTCCCTGTATCTTGAAGTGCTAGTACTCTATGTTGTGGCTTGGTCTGGATATCTAGGCTGTGATTATTGAACTGCATTGTACTGTGCTGCTGCTTTAGGAAAAAAATGTTAGTGTTTTGACTGGACTACCCATGTGACAAAGTTAAAACTAATTTCACTTTTAAGCCTTGTGTTGCAGGATCAAGTGCTGATAAACTGTCTTTGGTGTTCAATCTAAATTGATAAGATGCTTTGAATAAATGCTTACTTCCAGGTGTAAATGTGGTATTATCTAAACTGTGTTGTTATTAACTCCTATCTAGATTAAATCAAGATGTCTTCAGGAAAGGCTTTCATTGGAAAACCAGCCCCTGACTTTACTGCCACGGCTGTAATGCCAGATGGACAATTCAAAGACCTCAAACTCTCTGACTATAAAGGTAAGAAGCTTGTGTGCTTCTCTAATTACATAGATATAATCTGGCCATATGCAGGAGTGGAGGGCATCTAAGGATACGTCTTGATTTGGTTTTGAAGTAATAGTGACCACTTGGCAGTAGACTGAAGTATGCAACTTGTGTGGTGGTTATCAGTGATGGCTGGGGTATGCTTGGGAGGCTGTCAGCAGCATGGCTGAATGTCTTAGTGATAATAGTTGTTGCTAATTAGCATAAAACTCCTCTAAACTGTAATCTTAGATCAGGCTTATTTGTCCTGTCTATCATACTATGAGACTGATGTAACATCTTCAAACTATGTGGTACAGCAAAATCTTCTCTTGTAGGCTTTCTGTCAATGGAAAGTAGATTCTTTCCTCTAAGCAATGAAGTTCCTTTCTCTAGAGTACTGGCAAAATGTTTGCCTTACCAAAAAAGCTTACTAAAATCAAAGGAAAAGCCTGAAGTATTCAAATACTAATGTGGATGGCTTTAGAAAGACATTTCTAATGAAGCTGTGGCCCTCAGACCACATGAGGGCAGTGAGTAGGTATAGACTAGTCACCCAATTGATTAGAATGTCTCGTTGGCTTGTAGCCTTTCAGACCTATGGCACTTCTGCACTCTCTTACTAGTCAACCATGGGGCCTTCTAGTGTAGCTACTAGGTGTACTCTGGGCAGGCCTATAGGAGTGGACCCAGGAGACAGGCATTCCCTATCAAATTTGACAGTCTGGTTCTAGAGACTTCACTTGGGTAGGGATCTAGGTTATTAGCTGTAGAGTGGCCTTGAAGAGTGTTGTAAATGGTATTTGGCTGAAGTGTAAATCCCCTAGGTGCTTTATGGGCTTGCCACCTATACAGCAAGTCTTAAAATAGAGGCATCTGTAGTTTGCCACTTAATCTTTAAAGGTAGTGTTGTATCAAGCCCTTTCTCCTCTATCAGTATTTGAATGGTTGATAGTGAATATGACAACCCTTACAAAGGTAAGAGATTAACTGGTTATACTGCTCTTCTAGGAAAATATGTTGTGTTCTTCTTCTACCCCCTGGACTTCACTTTTGTCTGTCCAACTGAAATTATTGCATACAGTGACAGAGCTGACGAATTCAAGAAAATTAACTGTGAAGTAATTGGAGCTTCTGTTGACTCTCACTTTTGTCACCTTGCCTGGTAAGAGTCAGCCTTTCAACCTAATAGAATGTTCTGCCTGGTCTCAGTTCTTGCAGGAACTGAATCCTGGGTGTATTCAAACTTGCTTACTGAAGTATCAAATAAAAGCATTTGGGAAGTATTGGTAGTGCCAGGTGCTTCTGAACAGAACTGAGCATACTGTTTAGTTCTTTTGTTTCCTCATGGCAGACTGAGTGTGATATTGCAGAAGGGATCAGCTTCTGTTGTACCTTGTACTTTATTCTGAACTGTTCGTATTTTTAATATTTAATCTTCCTTCATTTAGGATCAACACTCCTAAGAAACAAGGTGGTCTGGGTACTATGAAAATCCCGTTGATTTCTGACACAAAACGTGTCATTGCCAAAGAATATGGAGTACTTAAAGAGGATGAAGGGATTGCATACAGGTAATATGCAAGAAGGTAAACTTGCTCTTAGTCTTATGTTGCAATACATGGAGCATGTCAGATGAACACAGAGCTTGTGTATACTTGATTGAACACCTGCAGCAAGCTGAGGCTAGTAGCTTGAAGCAGTTTACATCTAGAATAGCTATCAAACACTCCTACAAGGGGAGATGCTACTTGGTTCTCCTTAGTGTTCAGACTTTTTGTGGTTTTGGTAAGATAGGTAATGAAAGGGAAACAGCAGGATTTATCTATCTGCACAGTGCAGGAGTCTTATGCAGGTGAGCTTCTGCAAACATTGGTAATACAAGACCTACATAGTCATGAAAGTGACTGCAGGCATTCAGCAATTAAAGTACAGGTTAATTAAAACCCAAGCCTTATGTTTTAGTTGACTGTTCAGTTAAAGTTGCTGGGGGAGCTGAACTTCTTCTAACTCTTAATGTGACTTTGGATGACTAACTGATGAGCCATTGCTGGGTTGGGTTTTTTGAGAACAGTGTGTGGTTTTTCTTTGATTGTAAGAATGCCTCTCCTTCAATTCACTTTTTTCCTTGGGTTTCTCTTCCATTTTGTTTTTCCACTAGTATCTTCCTTAAATAGGAAGTGTTGCTTTCCTGCATTAGTGTTTTGACTTGCCTCCTGTCCTTCCTAGATCCTGCTGAATGTTAGGCTTTCAACTGCTAATGTTTCAGTACTATGCATACACCAAAGATATTAGTTTTTTAGGAAGAGGTCAGTAATACTAGATGACACAGCTTACTGCCATAATAGAATACTGAACTTGAGTTTTTGAAACTCACTTCAGTCTAATCAGTCTTTCAAAAGCTGTGTTTAACTTTAGGGCTGTGGGGTTTTTTTTAGGGGTCTGTTCATAATTGATGAGAAGGGAATCTTGAGGCAGATAACAATCAATGATCTTCCTGTTGGCCGTTCTGTTGATGAAACCCTGAGACTTGTCCAGGCCTTCCAGTTTACAGACAAACATGGAGAAGGTAAGAGTTCTTACTCTTTCTAATCTAAAGTGTTTTTTTCTAGAGAACAGTATTAACTAGGCAGGTAAAATCAAGATTTACTGAAAGGTACTAAGTACATGTTTTGATCTGTGCACAGCAAGTAAGTGTGCCTCTTGAAATGTAGCTGGTTCTGTAAATCTACTTGTTGAAGGACACCACAGTGCTCTATTTATCCTATTCCAGTTAATTGTCCGTTGAGTACTTGCTAATGTTGAAATATCACTTAAATCAACTTGGTGCTGGATGTCTTGTTGAGCACATAGCAGTCGTCTCTTTCAATTAGACATAGAAAATACTGAGATGGGAATGAAGAACATGTAATAACTTAGCCTGTAAGGATAAGCATAACTTAGACTCTGCTCTCAGATTTGGTAGGTTGAGACCATCAGTACAAATGCAGTGTTTTATGCAGTCTGTTAGACAAAGCATTTAAATTCCGAGAGAGCCTGCTGATCTTTGGCCACGCTACACACAGACACAAATGTAGTGAGGAGAAAATGGATGAGAGTTTTTGTGCCCATAGTTCAAGAGTCATAAGGTGCTTGAGGCTGGTCGCTTTTCTGCAGGAATTAAAAAAAAAAAAAAGGCACTGCAGATGAAAGGTTTGGACCAGGTTATGGAAACTCAAAATTGCCATGTAGGTATTAGTAGTCTTCAGCTGTCATTAGTTAATGACATGCGGTACTGCTGGTCATACTTAACTTGTTTCAGAACTGGTAAATCAGTGGCAGATTTTACTAAAACAAGCTGCTATTGTGGCTATGCTATAGCCTGAAGACAGTCAGTGTTTCTGAACTTGTATGCCATCTTCTGTCAGCTGAGGAGATGTCCCTAAGATTTCATGATGGAGCAGTCACATGTCATGCAAATGAAGCCTTTTGGGGTTTACTATGCTCTGGAGTAGTCAAAAGCTGGCAAAAGCTTTTCCTCCAGAACTAGGACTGCAGTCCCACCTAAACCAGGGTAGACCAGAATAAGGTGCGTAGTAACACTCAGAAGCTGAGAATACTACAGCTAAAATTGCCAGTCTTGTGTGGAGCATGCATTAAGCCTTGCATGGCAGTATACAGGGGGAAGACTGTCCAAAAAAATGCTGCTCAGGAGTCACTGTAATTTTGAGGCCATGCAACCTCTGCATCTTGGTGGCCTTTTGATAGCCATATAGGGGAACTAATTCTTCTTCCCCCTCCCCATTAAACTGGAGACTGGGACTAGGGTTGATTAAAGATAAGGAGAATATGGACTTGACTGGATCCAAGGAGAGAAGTAATAGTTGTAAGGCCTTCTGACCCTGGCTGCTGGAGTTGGTGTTACCTTGCTGTGAAGCTTCTATGAAGCTTTTAAGCGGGGTGGGGAGGGGTACATGTGTAAAGGGCCCACTGTTCTATGGGCAGACACCTGGTTCCTTGGGTGCTGCTACCTAGTGAACAAATGGAAATGAGTGAAATAAACTGAACATAATGCCATGCTGAATAATGCACTTTCTGTTTGTTGCAAAGATGCATAACATGTTTCGAGTTGCTAGTTTGCTTTAATGTTGTATAAAACATGTTCTGCAGGAGCAGCTGGTAAGACTTAAATATTCTTATCATTTCAGTGTGCCCAGCTGGCTGGAAGCCTGGCAGTGACACAATCAAGCCTGATGTTCAGAAAAGTAAAGAGTATTTCTCCAAGCAGAAATAAACTTTCAGTCTGAGTGGAAACTAGTATGCCTTACATAAAGAGCAAGCATCAGTTACTGAACTTCAACTAAGTCCTTGCATCTGAGTCAAGGGATCATGCTATAGGTATAAACAGTAACTTTTTTACTTGAAGGAAAGCTTGTCCTGTTGACACTACCTTCATAGAAAATCTTAATGATCAATATCTGTACATCAAGCCTTGTTGACTTTAGTGACAATGCAGTGTATGTGGTTAGCCATGTGTTGCATATAGAGCAGTGGTATCCTTTTGTAACTCTATTAAACTTGTGGAAAGAGCATACTGTCTACTGTTCTTATGTATAGTCATCAGGAGACCTGAAAGCAATGCAGCCTGCACTTCTGAAGGCTCTGTCTACTGAGCTGTCTGTAGACATCTCAATTCCTAAAGGCCTTTTACAGCTCCATTAGAATGGAGATACTAACACTAAGTCTTCACATTGCAGTAGTAAAGTACTCTTTACGCTCTTCATGACTTTGCTACTAGGTAGAGGAACATGTTTTGGTATTAGTCTCTCAGACTTAAGCAATACTACAGTGCCCAAAGCATGAAGCATGAATCTGACTGACAAAGGCCGGTCATCTTTTCATGCACTGTGTCAATTTATTAATTTCTGCATCCACTTTGGTCAAAACTATGACTTTATGCTAAATTTCTGTGAATCCAACATTCAGTTTGAACACTGTCTGTACAGGAGTGGAAGACTGGGCTTTCTGGAAAGCAAGCTTCCTTGGATATACAACATTCATCCCTAGTCTCTCCCACTACATGGAATGGGAGTGAGAATATGCCAGTTATCCATTAGCTTGTAGTCATATGATTTAAGATCAAAAGAAGGGTGGCACTATAAAATCTGGTACTCGGATGTGCTCAGCCTTGTCTTTAATCTGACTGTGTGCATACTGTAAAACTCAAAGCACATGACTATGGCCTTAAGTTACACTAAAGCTGTGTCTGCTGTGTAGCTTCATGGTTAAAGGTGGCTTGTAATAAAGTCCTGAACTTTAGAGCTGAGTATTTGGGGAAGGAGCTATTGCCTAGCAATATAAGTGAGTTAGAATGCTGTGATCTTTGTATACCTCTAAAGATTAAACTCTTAAAGGCCAAGACCTTGTATCTAACTTCAGCTCCAAGTAGTAAACAAGTTCTGTCCTGCTTAAAGTGAGCAATAACAAAGTTGAGGCCCAGGGCTACTTATGTGAGTCAGAAGTGTAAGTTGCATGCCTTGAGTAGTAAACTTGTCTTCTGCAGTTGGGAAAAATAGACTTATTGCAGAAGCCTTACTACCAGATACTGCAATAAATACTAAAATAGCTAATCCCCTGGGTCTTGCTTCAGTGCCACAAATCTTCCTGAAGATATATGAAAGTGATACTTAGTTGGATCATTTTTGCTTAGTATCTGAAATCCAAATTATTATTCTCCTCAAGATAACAAATGAGGCTAACATTCTAGGGTGGCATTGAGAAATAACAGGAGCACTTACATATGTATATATATGATATGGTTCAAGGTAAGTGAAAGAGTACTAATCAGTATGGCTGAGCACAAAGTTATCTTTGTCTATCAAACTTCCTTTCCTAGCAAATGAAAAGGAGTAAAGTCAGGGCTAATCTAACGTAAAACTTACCTTAGTTGTATCTAGCTGTATGACCCTTGATGTTACAAAAGTGATTACAGCAGTTCTTTGGAGGGTAGAGTATGGGTGTGATCTAGTCCTGTGGAATGGGGATCTTTACCCTGATGATGTAACTAAAGCGACTTATGCACCTATTCAGAAGTAAAATTGCAACCTTTTTCAACTGGGCCATTACATCATACAATGCTACATGAAGCTCTGCTAACTCCTGATAGTGTGGCAAATAAGCCTGTTCTGTGCCCAGACTGAGGGCCTTTACGTTAATGACCAAGTTCAGCCCCTCACCATGATATAAACAGCCTTTCTCAAATCCTTCAAGTGTATTCACTGTGCAAATGTAAAAAATGCATTTAAAAGGAACAGACTTACTAGCTGCTCTCTCGCCTACCCCTTGTTGTAGGGGATTAAGGGGTTCTGTCATGTTCTGGTCTTGGAGCTCCCTCACAAAAGGCCGAGAGAGTCTTCATACGCCCATCCCGGACTCTCGGAGGAAGAAGAGGGTCTGACAGCGGCGGAGCCCCCGGCTCCTCACGGCTGTTCCTCCTGGCTCAGACGGAAGCCCTGACCCCACCAGCCCGCCGCTCCTCAGCGGAGGGGGCCGCCCTCCCCTCACCGGAGGCGCTGCGCCGCCCGCGCTTTTCCAACGGCCGNTGCGGCGGGGAGCGGCGTCGTCCGTCGGCGGGCGCCGGTCCCGTCCTGGCCGCGGCCGGGAGAACGGGTCAGAGGTGCCTGACGGGGGGTCTGGGTGTGGGAATGTCCCGTAAAAATACCCGTTGTCTTAATTTACTGAACCAACTCCTCAGATGTAACGTGTTTCGGTTGATACACCGTTTCCTTTGCGTACTGGTCATGTGGAGGCTCAAGTTCTGACAGGAAGATTTTATTAGCTGTTGATATTCGCCCTCGCTGCTAACGCAGTTATGTTCACTTCTGCTTTTAGTGATATCTAATATTGTCTAACAACATATTTTCAATACCTCCCACCTTTTAAATGTCCCAGTAGCAATAGCAGTATTCATGTGTTTATTTTCCTATTTTGAAAAGTGATTAATCTCGGTAGCTACGTAAGTAGCTATTAATTTAAGAAAAAAAAAATTGTGACTGAGGAAAACATTTCAGTTACAATTGGTCTGCTGCTGTCCACTTGGAGTTGGTACACTGAGACGCTGCTGATGGTATATATTTAAACATCATAGTCACTGGTGAATGATGACAGTGTGGAAATGCTAAACAGCCAAGAAACAAAATACCTGTGGTTTAGGAACTGTATTATACGTTTGCACCAAATGATTGACTGTGGGAATTCATGCAATTAAACATTTTTTTAATTATTATTCAGACATGTTAGGCATTCGTGGGAACGTTTGCCACGCTGTCATTTTAATGTTTCCAAGAGTATAACACACAAAATGGGTAACACGCAAAACTTCAAATCAAGAAGAGTCTGGGTTTATTTCTTTGCTTGAACTCAATATTGATTCAGATGCAGCTTGGAATTTCCATTAAGTGTTCTGGGGCTTACACCCCACTCCTAGTATCATGACATCTTAGACTGGTGTAATTTTTATGACATTGAAATAACTATAATCACTTATTGAGAAACATTTTTTCGTGTATCAAGGTGCATATTGTATTTTCATTACAGTTATGAACTGGTTTTGCTTTTATGATCAATGGGTGCCATATTTCCCAGTGAGGTAAAAACACATCAGCAATTCTTAGTTTTGGTGACAAGACTGATAGCTGTTGCAGTATCGTGTACTGCCTAGTGGGTTTTTCCCTGAAGATGCATACAGCAGGTGCTATTTAGAAAGGACAGAATCTTGAATGTGATGTTTGCTTTTTTGATGTGTGAGTGATTGCACATCTTTTTTTCTTGTTTGGGTGCTTGTTATAAAGATAACCTTTTATTCATTAATTTCTTTAGAATATGTTACTCAGAATAGTCAGATGAAGGGAAACTGAAATACATCTTACTGTGTCTCTTTTCCATTTCTCTTTGTTTGTAGCTGATTGGTATGATTACTGGGGGGTTATATAACTGGCTTGCTGCTTTGCAAAAGAACATTTTACAAGCATATAAAGCTTCAGTCTTAAGATAATCCCTGAAAAATTATTTGGATCAGTTTAAATACCTGTATGTATCTTCTACAGATTTTTACAGAAATTTATGGTACTGCATTCCTCTCAAGAGCAGAGTGCCAATGGAAACAAATGTACTAGCAGTCATCTACTGACAATATGATAATGAAATTGGCTATATTTGAATATATTTATATTCTTGTTTTTGAGGGCTGAACTGCATAACACCAGGTGTTTATGCTGGTAAGCAGCTATAGTAGATGTAATTATATAATTATAGATGGGATTTTATCTGTTTGGTGAGATTCGTAAAACTGTTAAAACCATATGTAATTAAATATTATTTCAAAATTGTATGCAACAGTAGTTAACAAGAGCAAACTCTTGTCAGTCTTTGAAACTGAACTTCAACAGCTCTGGTGAAGTGGCCCTGACATCGCCTCTCAGGTCATGTCATCTTGCCCTCAAAAGAAATGGCAAAGGTCCTGTTCACTGCAGTTTTCCAGACAATGGCTTTAGGTACTGATTTGTCTGATCTTATCGAAGACTGAGTAAAAGTGGAAGGAAACTAATCTTCTACACACTGTGTTCTTCATATAGTATCTAAAATTAAGAGTATTTACTCCCTTATTTTTGTGATAGATATCTGTAAGGTTTCAAAGAAAATAGCATTTGTGCAAGAGCATCAACAGGATTTTTTTTTGTGTGTGTAATACAAAACAGTGCATCAGACTTAAATTCTATACATTCTATGTTTATCATAGAATGCATAGAATGTGATTTTTTTATATTTGACATACAGAACCTAACTTTTACTAATTTTGTACATTTTTTATGAGTATGTTATTTCAAAATTAACAATTGCGTATTTATTTTTAGATATTTATAAGAAAAAAATTGCCTAGTAATGTTTAAAGAATTAGCACTTCGTTACAGAATGAGTATCTCACTGGTTTTGAAAAATACTCTAAAAAGTTACTAAATTTAAAAAGTGCTACTTTCTTAACAAATGCTCCAGCCTTTTTATCAGGCCTTCAATGAATAGTTTATCGGGTTGTCCAACAAATCAATACAGTTCAAAGAACAAAAGCAAGTAGCTTACATCTCACAGGTATTGCAAAATTATGCACTTTGGTTAGGAAAGTCTGTTTACAAAAGCCCCATGACTGTACTTTTTAGTAATATTATACATCAAAACAACAGTCATGTAAAGATCATGTTAAAATAACGGGGTTTATCATATTAATAGTTCAAAAAATATGATATATATCCCCTGCAAAATTTTAAGTGGGTCTGATGTTCAGTATTAAATGACAGTCTGTGTAAATACATATTCTGAAGTATCTTGCTAGACAGATAGATAACTTAAAACAGAAACGTCATGGTTCTACTTTGCAAAGGAAGAAATGAGGTTAGTGCAGCGGAGTGGTGTGAAGCCACAGGGCAGTTAGCTCTGTCCAGCGTGGGGTAGTAGGAATGCAGCACATTTGGACATCAATTCAGAAAGTGTGCTAAAGCTGTCACTGGTGTTTTTTTCCTGAAACAAATTAATGGCACATACAAAAAGAACACTAAACGAGGAAATCAAATAGCAGATATCTTTTTGATCATTAATGTATTACCTTCTATTTTTAATACTACAAGAGAAAAAACAGATTAATTTGCCTTTAATGTACAGTCAGAACTGATTTTATTTTGCCTGTCCACACATCTGTGTTTATATCAGGTCACTAGTCAGTATCTTAACCTGTAACATTGGTATAATTTAAGCACCTCACAGAATATAGGAGTATGATATTACAGAATGGCTTTACAGGCCAAAGCCTGTGCAAATCGGATGACTCTGCATAATCAATTAATCTGTGCTGCACTTAGATGGCTGCAGGAGAACAGGTTGCCATCATGCTGTGAATTGTTTGCAGTATTCCTGCACAACGATGTGCCTGTATTAGGCTCTTCTCACCACACGTAGTGATGATAGGTTTGGACCTTAATGTGAAACTTGGCTCTTTCACCTGAAACTTAAATCATTGTACACGTTATGGGACACACGTCTGAATTTAGAATGTTTCTGTGCAAGATACCATTTGACCATATCTATATGAACATATAAGAAGTCCTTAATTAAGATTGCACTGTCCTCTGAAACTGTGAGCCCAGTAGGTTTATGTTCCATATTCTATAGCAGCGTATTTTTTTAAGTATCTGCACTGACAAATGAGATTAATATCCTTTGTCAAGAGACAAAAAAGTCTTCAATCTACAACTAATAAAACTTAATATTTAAAATGAATGTATTTAATCAAATTCACTTTTCACAAAAATAAGGTTAATTTCTTTGCATTTTTATTGCTGTAGTTTTTTATATTTTGGAAGAAGAGCACGTTAAAAAAAAAGATTGAAGCAGCAGTGAATGATTCAGGAAGACTAGTCAGAACAATACTGGAAAAAAGGTTATGACATGAAATGAAAACCTAAAACTAGCTAATTCCTTTAAAAGGAATAAGAGGTTTTATGCATTCATAGAAAACCTAATGATTCTGCATAAATTTAAGATTCTATAGGGTATTTTTCAACCCAGAAATTCCCCCCACCCATTCCTTTAATTTACTTAGAGGAATTCTTCTACCCATGCTAGGTTTTACATGAGGAAAAAAAAACCAGGGCAACTTAGTCTAAAGGTGTATAATTTCCAGAAACTTTGAAGACATAAAAAAATAGAATTGTCTTTCAAAATTTCCTTTAGGAAGTGTTTTGGGAAAATAAAACATATGCAGTTATTAAAAAGAAAATTGCTCACTGAATTATCTACAAACATCAACAAAAATAACATAAAGTGAGAAATGTATTATACATATAATATTAATGAATGGTAGTTATGTAATTTATTTTTTCAGGAAGTAGCCATTTTAAATACTTTTATACCTATATAATAACATTTTGAAGATTGTAGTATATTATTGGAGAGATTTTACCACTGAAATATCTTATTGCTCATTCTATGACAAAATATTTCTTTTTTGTTGTTGTTTCCCACCATATTTCCCATTATTGTGTTTCAGTTATTGGAAAAAAAAATACCACCCCATTATTTGATCTAAAGTGCTGTTTTCCTAAGTAATGTGAACATCTATCTGTTTTTCAGTTGCAGAGAGAAAAGCATGTTTGTATTCCTCGGTGCTTTCTGTTTCCTCCTTGAAAACCTAGAAGGGAGGTGCTCAGTTTGCTTTCTGAAGCAAACATGATTGATGATCTGTCACAGGATATACGATGTGACAGGAAGCCAACTTAACAGCAAAAAAGTCTCATGAATACATTTGTCCGTTTTGGTAGATGAATTTGTGAGGGTTAAGGTTGCAGAGGTACAGCTGGCTCTCCGCTGCAGTAGGTGGCAAAACCCACTTCCCCTTAGAGGAAGAACTTTGGAACTGTTGCTGCTTCGATCAGTATTCAAAGCTAACTTTTTAAATGTACTTTTTGCATGGGGCTGAACAAAGAGTGCTGATAACCACAGTGGCGCTGATCAGTAGCTGCGACTTCTCGGTTTCAGAAATACCGAAGTCTTTACTCAGATTTTTTTTTTTTTAGTGAAGTTCAAGTCACTGTGCATTTTCAGTAATTTAGCCCATGTTAAATAGTAGCTACACCACCAATACTTCGGTCACAAATGAATAAAAGACCATGTATACTGTAGTGAATGAGTAAAATGATGCTTCTGACAGGAGGGCAATGTAGCCCTATAAAAAAAAAAAAACCCTGAAAAAAAAACCCAAACAAAAAAACCAGAAGAGTTGCACTACTCTCACAAGGTTGGTTACTTTTGTCTGACACATCAGCACTGATTTATACAGCAAACCATCTTTTAGTCTTCCGTGGTTTAGAGGAAGACAGGACTGTTACAAGCCATCCTTTTTATAGGAGAAGGAAATAAGGCAATATCAGGAATTAAGTTTGCCAACCTACTTCATACCCCAAAGAAACAGTGCTTATTCTTGCACCACTGAGATGTAACTGATTTAACTGGTAGGAAAAAAAAAAGTGTTTTTCCCTTTCTGAGCAATAATCCTGATGGCTGCTTGTCACCAGATTAGATTGTGCTTTGCATTTAATCAGTGTTGTCTGTCACATCTTTAATCTTAATAAAAATCTCAGTTCTCTTAAGGTTAATGATGAAGTAAAAAAAAGGAAAGTTTAACTGAAGGGAAGGATGAATGATAAATGTTATGTGCATGAAAACATTACAAATTTGTTAATTGTCCATGGAATATTTTATTAGCTGAATATATACTGATATCTTGTTGCTAAAACGGAATTCAAATTCAAGTAGCTTTTAATTTTTTTTTTACTGTTCAGCTCTTGAATACCCACTCTATTTGTTATATTGAGGAAAAAAGATACTTTAATAAATGTTTAAAAATTAGGATTTAGTGAAAAACTTGCTTGTCTAAAAATGTAAAATGGGATACTTGAACTAGTAAATCTATCCAAGTATTTGCAATTACTTGTTTGACATTTGCAAATGCTGAAAATAAGAATGTCTTCACAATGCCTCAGGATCCAAGAATGAGCCGTTCCTCACCATGTCTAGTCTTGTCCCAAGAGATGAGATAAGTCAAACAGGTTCTCAAACTTCAATTTTATAAGACAAAGACCATTATACTCCAACCAGCAAGGAAAGAAAATTACTAGCTGCAGCTGTGAATCTCAGTGACCTGGCTAAGAGAAAGCCCGTAAGAACCAATCCAATTAACTCCAAAATTACTGTAGTAGGAATGGATATATTATTAAAAATTTGTACTCCATTCTGCCTGACATAAGTGTATTGCCAGAAGCACAAAGAATACAGATTTGCCCTTATGGTGACTCAATATTCACTAATATGTTTTAAAAAATAAGAATTCCAGTACTTACACGTATTATAAGTTACGGAGGGAAAATCTCTCAAATATCAGTTATGTATCGGTGCTGGTTTTGGCTGGGATGATAGAGTTAATTTTCTTCGCAGTAGCTAGTATGGGGCTGTGTTTTGGATTTGTGCTGGAAACGGTGTTAATAACACAGGGATGTTTTAGTTACTGCCGAGCAGTGCTCACACAGAGTCAAGGCCTTTTCTGCTGCTCACAGCACCCCACCGGCGAGCAGGCTGGGGGTGCACAGGAAGTTGGGAGGGGACACAGCTGGGACAGCTGACCCCAGCTGACCAAAGGGATATTCCATACCATATGGTGTCACGCTCAGCATATAAAGCTGGGGAAAGAAGAAGGAAGGCGGGGACGTTTGGAATGATGGCGTTTGTCTTCCCAAGTGACCGCTACGCGTGATGGAGCCCTGCTTCCCTGGGGATGGCTGAACACCTGCCTGCTGATAGGAAGTAGTGAATGAATTCCTTGTTTTGCTTCACTTGTGCGTGCAGCTTTTGCTTTACTTATTAAACTGTCTTTATCTCAACCTACGAGTTTTCTCACTTTTACCCTTCCAATTCTCTCCCCTGTCCCATCTGGGGGGAGTGAGCGAGCGGCTGTGTGGTGCTTTGTTGCCGGCTGGGGTTAAACCACGACAGTATCGCTGGACACCTTGAACTTTTGTTACTGCCAGAACAGAGGAAAAAATGAAAGTGCATTGTCATGTACTTGTTGTTAAATGATCTTGCTGAAATGACGTGGTAAAGATCAACATTTGTTAGACTTATTCATAATGTGCTGTATGTTTTATTTTTTGATACCCCAGATGAGCCTGCCATAATAGTTTACTAACTTCTACTTAGGTAACTAACCTTTTCTTTTGTTTTCAGATACTGGATTTAGCGAGGTAGCTCGCTCTTTTCAGTGTATTAAAAACACAGCGATCAATTCTCATGTTAACATCTTTAGCTCTCCACAAGTTAATCATTGCATTGCTTAAATAAAAATACTTAGTACTGAGGGTTACTTACAACTTTGTATATTTTATTAAGCAAAATACCATGCGAAGAGAAATAAATTACAAAAATTGAAATGAAATGGCTACGGTAATCTGTTTAATAAATGAAGTAAGACAAAATATTAAATATTTGTAAGAAATCAACCCCAAAATAGCAAAATATTTTACTTTTAAATTGTAATGTAAAAAGATAAATTCAATTCCATTCTGTATTTATCCTTCTAAGAGAATCAGTACTTTGTATATGTTACTAATATGAACCATTAACCCAAGTACCTGTTAAATTACAGTTCAGTTGGAAAGTTCTGGAACTTCAACCAACATTTCAACCAGAAGTAATTCTATAACAAGAGAACAGAATTTAAACAAATTTCATTATTTTGCTTAAATTAAAAATCACAGTACCACTATCACACAGTAAGTCAGGTGTCTGCCTTCGTCAGATGTGGTGAACAAAGCATGGAAAGCAACAAAGACCCTTTTGTAATAGCAAATACACTGAACAAACCCAGCGATCACATGCTCACTACTCTGTTCACAGGAAAACAAACTTGTTATGCTGAATTTTGATCATGCTTAGTGAGTATATAGACTATTAAAAATTATATCAAGCAGTAACTTATTGTGAGGGCAACCTTAGTGTTTGGGTCTCCAAAAGGTACGAAGAATCACAAAATGAAATAAAGGGCTCAGTTCTGCAAAGTGAGTATTTTTGCATCATCATGTTGGTATCAAGGAAAGGGAAAAAGTGCTTAGTGATTTGCAGCATTGCACTGAAGTCAAGTAAAAAAACTCGTACAAAATATTATTTTAATTTATTATATTATTTTAATGAGGCCTGAGCCTCAAAGCGCTCCAAGATAAATTAATTCCTGATTCCTGGTGCCATTGTAACCTCTGAACAAACCTAACAGGACAAAGTAATTAAAAAAAAGTTATGTTTCTGTCTGAAGATGTTTTATCGAGCAATATAAGTAGCATGAACATCATGAATATTTTCTCTCTTTTTTTCTCTGCTTGGTTGCCTGTGCGTGTGACAATGCTTCATGCAATGGTTTTTACGTACGTGCAGGTTTATGATCTCCCCATGTGGAAAGTACAACAGGAAACTATGGTAGTAAAACTGTGGTGTGGGGTGTGTGTGCTGGCACAGCACTGAAAAATGTTTTAAATTCAAACCTCATCTACCTTAGAAAAAGGTCATAAGAATTGATTTTTTCAGTCAGGTATCTTAATATGAGTAAAAACTCCACTCACATAGACATTATTCAAGCATCCTTCTTAAGACTTTAGTCAGCTGCTCTATACAGTGGATAAGTGCTTAAAACTGACCTAAAGATGCCACCTTGTTCTGAGAAGCAGACCCTGGGTGAAGAGGAAATGTATCAGACTCAAGCTGTGACCTTTGTACTGTCCCTTTCCCTTTCATAACTACCCTGAAGGAGGCAGCTGCTGTTGGCTGTGTTTTGCTCACTCCTGTTCCGTGTACAGGATCACGCTACTCAACAAAACAATCTCTGGAGAATATTCTTTTGGATGTTAAGGAAAGGAGACATTAAAAGATTTCTTAACTAAATTAAGCCAGCTTCACTGGAAGTGAGGGAATACAGCACAAATTTTCTTTCTGAGGAAGGCAAGACTGAAAAGACTGAACATTTATTCCCTAGGGAGGGTTATGACACAGGGTAATAAAATGCTGGATACATCTAAAAAAGTATCATCTGCCCTGAGTTCAGATGAAAAAAAAAATGTCAGAGTACAATGACTGCAAATTAACTTTTTTACTCTTACACAGAATAAAACTGAAACATTCGGAAAGAAAATTCTTGAGAACAAAAATGACTTCTCTAATGAGCAGCATGGGTTTTCCAGTTGCCAGGGTGTCTGAACTTTTCCCAACCAAAGGCTAATCAGCATCTTACTAGACTCCCAAAAAGACACACCAAATCAGCAACAGCACAGAACGGACTGCTCCCACCTTCCTCCAGACCACAAATGCTATGATGCCATGCTCCCTCTTACTCTGAGAAGCTGGTGTTTGGATTGAGACGCTGCACACGCTGCTTGGATTTGCCACCTCTGTATCAGCACGCCATCCTCCTCAGCACCATGGAAAAGAAGGTGCTGACGAGTTACAGCTTGCTTGCCCTCTGCCCCTCCGTGGAGCCATGTTACTCAGTGAAATGCGCTTCTCTGGGCTTCTTGTGTCAGCCCTAGCAGTCTGAATCTCTCCACTGGAGGAGTGGCAAAGTAGGCTTTTTGCTCCTCCGAGTACCTTTCCTTCACTTCAATTATGTCCCTGTAGCGGCCGTTCTGCCAGTGGAAATTGAATTGCTCCAGCAACTCAATTCTTTTTTCCTCTGTGCTCACACAGTCAACAGGGGCAGACTGTTCCAGGAACGGTACCTGAATATCTGGGAACAGGAGGAGACCTCGGATAGCAAACCAACCGCCATACTTGGGATGGATACATACGCCATAGATCTTCTGGAAGGAAAAAAGAAGGATCTAGGATGTCTCATTTTGTTTCTAGTAATGGTTAGAGTTCAAAGCATCAAGCTTTGGTGCAACTTCTCACACTCCTAGCCCCCTGTTGGAGTGCTATTCAGAGAAGAAAGGAAAGCTCTTTCCTGAACATGTGGCTCGAAGCATTGCATTCCATTCCCGTTTTCCTGTGCCCACACACACCACCCTGTCATGTGGGGAGAGGTCCCTTTTTGAAAATCTAACACAGAAATTAACAACAGTGCATTTTTTTTCCTGTTTATAATGCTCCAAGCAACAGGTCTTCTTTTACACTGAAATGTATTCTCCTGTCTAAGTAGATTTAATAAATGAAGATATTCTTCTCCATGTATGCATCTCCCTACCACCCTGAAGAATCCCGCAAACTTCCGATTCCTGTGTGAAACACTTTATGCATCTATATGTGATCTCGACTTTGTGTTTTCCTGCAGGAAGAACTAGTGAGTAAACAACAGTTGTACAATTCAGTGATTGCAGTTTGGTGGTTCTTCCCAGACCGCGTTTTTGCCTCACCTTTTTACCCCAAGGATCAAACTTCACATCCTTCCTTTGGTAGTAATATGCAGCTCCAGCAACATGGGCAGCTGTCTGCGCCAAGAACTTGGGCTTTCGGCTTGGCAGGATCTCGTAATCAAAGATGATGTCCACCTTCTGGTCAGGGAATTTCTGGGAAAATTAAAAAACATCAGCCCAGGCTCATGGAAAAAGATTTGCCACTACAGAAGTGCTGGATGCTAGCAAATCAGACACGAGAAGCCTGCAGATTTCCACATCCTGCTACTGAAATCAGCACGCTCATGGCCTTGGGTTTTCAAACTATGACTGTAAAGCACTCTACATAGCTACAGGTTGTAATGGCAGAGACAGAATATGCAAGTAAAGCAGGTCAACAGCCTGTCGATGCTCTTACTAAGAATTACCATCATGAATAAGGCTTTACCCTTCCAAAGAGCAAGGGCAGGAACCTGGAAGGCTTCGTCTACTGCCCAACCCACCTGATTGTATGCCACAATAGTAAAAGGAATTGGTATTTCAGGTTCTTACCTCCTTCACACGTGATAAATGATGAGAAACACACTGATCCACAGGATCCCTGATTATTTTTAACCATTCTTTGTTCACAAAAGGTTTAAGGGCTTTGTCAAACATTGAAGGCGTGCTGAGGACCACGAAGGCCAGTGTGTCATCTGGGTAGGGGAGATGAAAGGCTGGCTGGAGAATAGCATTGTACCATCCAACCTTTGGCAAAGAAAAACAAATCTCCATTGAAACAGGGACACCACTCTTTTGCTAGTGGGCATGCAGGAATTTTAAAAAGTGGAAAGCAGTGTAGCCACCTTCATTTGCAACCCAGATATGCAGCCTGCCTAGTGCCTTCCATTCAAACCAAGTTGTTTTGCATACCGGGATTTACAGTTTCTGGAAGCTGTACTGTGAGCTGTATGTGAGAGATAAGAATCATCCACTGCATTCAGCTCAAGACTGCCCTTTATCCAGCTCTACTCAGAAACTGTAGAGGCAAGTACGAGCAATCAGTCTTGCCAATGCAAATCAGGTTGTTTTGGTTTAGATAAAGCTTTTACAGTTTTTTTTTCTCAGCATCAGCCAGGAAGAAACCGGTGCTTCTGTTTTGCTCATGTGACAAGTTGCATGGTTTATTTCTTCAGCAGGCAACATTTATGTGTGGAAATGAAGGATGCGAAGCTCCTAGCAGTGCTAGAATCCCCTAGAACCATCAGCTGTAGCGTGTGGATTGTGACATGGCCACATTTTGATACTTGTTTCCAGGGCTGGATGCGTTGTAACACAGTCCAAAAATGAGGGATCAAGCCAGGGCAGCAGGAAGACACGACCAGAGGGACAGGGCAACTGCCAAGCCGAAAAACCCCTGCACTCCACTACTAATGTATTGCACAATAACATCAATCTTTTTAAAGGTTATGACAACTCCCACTCTCCCAGGATGCCATAAAGACCAGGTCTAACGCTCAGAAAGATGTTGAGTAATGCAACTCTAATATTTAGTTTGAAACTGCAAAATACTGGTCATCTCCAAATACCTGTGAAATGAATCTGAAAGTGACTTTACAGGTGACAGTGGCAGCCAGACCCGCCCATATGGAAACATCCAATGAAAACTAAGTCTATGACAAAGATACATTCTTATATCAACCCCAAAGTTTAATCAGTTTTGTGTCTCTTGTTTAAGATGCTGAATTGAGGTGTTACAAGAAATTACAGAGATGTGAGTCTAAGGTTTGCTGATTTCCTAGTTTACATCAGTTGGTGCACCAGAGCTAGCTGTATGAGAATTAAATCTAGGAAGAGCTACAGCGCTACAAGGTTCCCCTCTGGTAGCTGTAGCCTTTTTGATCTGGGTTCTGCCCATCAGTCTGCTGCTGCGTTTTGAGAAAGTAGTCTTAAATTCTTCTCCAAGTTCTGGAGATTTCACTTCTCTCAGCACCTCATTCCCTTTTACTTTCTGTCAGATCAAGAATATAGCAGGAAATACAAATATTTTGGGTGACAAATACAACAGTCCCCGAGGAGGGGAAGGTCAGGTTTGTTGTAGGCTGATTTGTATTTGACAGTGTAGATTGATTTACTGCAGATCGCCTCTGGGGTGGGCAGGGAAGGAACCCCTAAGCTTTGGTGGAAACTGAGTGTGTACAGTTCAACGCGGGACAGTGGAAGAGGCTGCCTCCGTTACAAGGGAGAGAGAGACCTCCGTCAGTGGTCAGAATGAGCCAGGGGTCTGCAGGCCGTTGCCAAACGGATGAGGTGGTCTGCATTTTAATATACAGGTGTTCCTACATTTAGATTAAAATTTAAGCTTGCTTAGAGGCCTTTACTCTCACGTATCTTTAGCTCCCCTGACCTTATCAGACTAGGAGCAACGTAAAGGACCTGAGCAAACCCCTAGTTCAGCGGGTGCCCCGCCGGCGCCCAGGCACAGCAATGACCTCAGTCCGCCTCACCGAGCGGACTAAACCGGCCTCTCGCCCTTGTTCGTTAACTCGCGCCGGCAGCAGCGCAACGCGGCCCCTTCGCCGCGTTCCCAGCCCCATCCCGGGCCCCGCTCCGCGGAGCGGAGCTCGGCCTTCCCCCC
>WAAD01007270.1:158064-186962 GCA_013389945.1 Fregata magnificens
CCCCGACTCCCCGCCTGGGCGGGCGCCCCGGGGGGGTGACCGCGGCCTTCCCCCCGCTCCCCGGGGCGGCCGGGTAGGCTCCGGGGGGTTGGCTGCGGAGCGAGCCGGTGAACTGCTGCTGTCCCCGCGTAGCGCATTGCTCCCGTGGTTGGGCTGGATGGGTGGTTGGGCTGATAATCTCGGTGGAGGCCTGCCGTTTCCAACGGCGGCGTGCGAGGGCGTAGTTCGAGGGGGAAAGGGAAGAATTTTGGTATTTCGACGTGCGCCCTGGCCGATTTCCAAGCTCCTGGCTGAGGCAAGTTTAACGATGCGGCAGGCCCAGGTGGGCTCCTTCCTCCGCAGCCCTTGGTAATGTCTGTTGCTTTTGATCTGCAGTGGGTTTGCAGCTTGGCAGACTAGGCCCTGAGAACGCTGCGACTGAGGAGTGCCTGCCTGGCACCCGGCAGCCGTCCCATACTGGCATGCGTCTCCCATGCTGCAGCGAGGCAACAGCGGAGCTAACAGCCATCCCAAACCGAGGTGATTTGAGGGCTGTGGTGAGATTGCCTCTCTGTTAAGAGCAAGTTTTCCTAGTATAGTCGTACAGTGTGCCCAACTGTGCTATACCGCTCTGCATTGTGCATATTTTTCTTTCATCATACGCTGTTTGAAAGCCCCACCTTCCTGTGTGGGTGGATGCCGCTCACTAAAATCGTTAGCAAGGCCTCTGTGCTGATAATCCTTTCTCCTTTCCCATCTGAAAGTATGTGTTCTTTGCAGCTTCCCTATTCCCCACCAACACATTTGCCACATTGGAGACCAATCCTCAGATTTGGATCTCGTTACCCTAATCTTTATAGCAGCTTAACATAATCTTTATAGTTCTTGTGCAATGTTCTCCAGCCGTTAGTCCTGAGTTTTATAAAGTGTCAGGACACCAGATCTGCAAGTTCTTGGGGAAGGAACTACTTCAGATATGCAAACTTCTTTCTTTGTGGAGTTCCCTTATATCTTCTAGAACCCCAAGAGTTGTTTCTTATTGTATCCGTGCCCTCTGTAGGAGGAGGGCAGAAAGATCCCATCAGTCTTGTTTAGAATCAAGGTTTGTTGTCTCCAGGTCTCCCTGTATTTCCAGCTTCTGAAGTTGAACCAGTCTGCTAACTATGTTCTTTCCTGGACTGAGTTATTCTCATACAAAATCTGTTTTTGCCCATCCACTCAGATCATTGAATCGCTCGCTCAGTCTGTGAATTGCCTAAAGCAGGAGAAAGAGCTCCAGCAGGAGCAGATCAATAAGCTAGAAGGTAGCGAAGGTAAAAGCACTGGAACTGAGGCACTGATGGTTACAGGAGTCTCTTACACACATCACTTCTTGTCTAGGTTGCTGAAGTCATGTTGAAGAAACAACAGGCTGTGAGCGTAGCCTGGCACAATGTAGCTCCACTTCCCTGCTAAACAAGTGAGCACAAAGTGTTGGATACAAGGCAGAAAGGGCTTTTTGAACTTTTTATTTCTTCCTTTGCCTTTTCTGTAGTGATCCGAAAACCGGAGAAGCACCTTTGCTTCCCAGGAGAGAAAATGGACAGTGGAAAACACAATTGAAGTGATTTCCTGGAGGGCCATGACCAAGCTTGGTCTAGAGCCAGGTATCCTCACATGGAGTCCTTTGCTGAAACACTTGTGATGCACATTTATAGTATTTCATATTTCGTCAATATTTAGTCAGCTGGCCAAGTTGCCTTTGAGGGTGGTTAGTTCAAATATTTGAATTCTTAATGTGCATCTTGCCTGTTTTTCTGTCGGAATATAGTGGTCCAGGAAGACAGGGTTTCTGTGGTCTGCTGCGCATACAGCATAGTGGCAGAGGGGAATTCTTGGGCTACCGCTGTACTCTGCCTCTGTCAGGGGTTGGTATGGGACCA
This sequence comes from Fregata magnificens, assembly GCA_013389945.1. Lineage (NCBI taxonomy): Eukaryota > Metazoa > Chordata > Aves > Suliformes > Fregatidae > Fregata > Fregata magnificens. The sequence continues at coordinate 159,966 of WAAD01007270.1, forward strand.
AACCTTGAAACCATCTTCCTGGATGTTCCTTGATCCTATTCTTATCCCTTCTGTCCCAGCAACTGAAGAGCTAGGCTGGGACCGTAACACCTTCTGCCTTTCCTCTTTGCTGTTACAGAGGATGCTCAGTGATTGCAGAACAGCACTTAGAGCAGCTTGGAGGCCTTGCCAAGGAGGACAGAGGAGTTGAGAGGTGAATGCCATAACTAGTAACAGCAAGTGCCTCACCAGCAGTATGGAGATTGTGCATCTCATTTGTATCCCAATGCCAAAACGATGAATGTGTGAGGAAAGAGTTACAGCAACTGCAGCATAGTCAGTGAGTGGTGTTGTGTTTTGCTCCTCATATGGTCGGAACTCTGATTCTGCGCAGGAGAACCTGTTGCTGCCCACGTGGTCCAGCAGAAACAGCCCCCAGTGGAAAGCACGGTAATGTTCGTTATAGTTGAGGATCTCTGTTCAGGAAAATGAAGCCAGGGAACACTGCTGAACAGGCAGCGCTGGAGGAGAAGTAAAGAAGAGTACACAGGCCTGTGACTCTGTGCTGTGTTCTGGGAAAGCTCTGGGAGGAGAACATGCATGGGGCTTGCCTGCAGCCTCTGAATCCACCCTTTGCCTCGGGAGAGATGTGGGTGGATATAGTTCTGTAAGGTTTTGCCTGGCAATAGAGAGATGGCAAATCAGGTGGAGAATGTAGTTTAGCCATGGCCTTTTTCTTGGTCTGTGTGAGGTCAAGTTGCTTTACTGCACAGGTCAACAAAAGGAATAACTATTGAACCAAGTGTCTGCAACTGATTAAATTAAGAGAACTCAAAGTCGACACTGCAAGGTGGGCTGCTTTATAGTCACACCTCTTCCATCCAAAATCTGGCACTGGATGGTTTGATGGCCTGTGGCAGACCTACTGTTGGAATGAGCAAGCTTTGCTACTGGGATCTGTGGAGGAGAACTGAGTGTTGAAACTGATGTATGAAGAGTTTACTGTGAATAGTAGCCAGACTGAAAAGTGCTGTTGCTGCCTGCAACAGAGGAAGTATTTTTATTAAATATTGTGGTACCACTAGAAGGCTTTGATTGAGAAAGCCAGTGCGCAAGGTGCTCTACAGGCACCTTTCCTGCCTCACAGGCTTGCTGAAACAGCAAGAAGAGGCCTTCCTGTTCCAGTGTTGAATGATGGAGGGCAGTTAGTGTCTTCAAAATATGTATAAGTGGGGGAAAAGATGTGTATGTATGTATCCTGATATAACATGTCCTACTGCAGCCAGAATTAAATTGATATTTTTTTTAGTTGTTGCAGAAGTAGATGACCTTTGCAAAAGGGAGAATCAGAAAAGACTTGATGGGAGAAGAATAGGGAATGGAGAGAGCTGAGGGGTAAGGGCTGAAATGAGAGTAGGGCTGACAACTGGCCTGTATCTTTTGCACCAAGCAGCATGTTACCATTCTTCTGGAAACCTCCTGCTGCAGGAGGATACTTGCACAGCCAGGGCTTGTAATCTGCTTCCCAAGGGGAGGTGGAAGCATGCTCTCAACTTCTCTGTAGAGTGAAGTGTTCACTGTGGGCAAAACACTGCTATTCTACCTGTAGCAAAACTTTCATTCCTGCTGAGGAGGGCTAGCATGAAGAAGAGGTTACAGATGATGCCAGGTAGGGTGCCATTGTGATCCAAACCCAGAAGTATGTAAAGAAACTGAACATTACCTTTGGTGCTGGAAACATGAAGTGTTCACTCGATGGTGGCATGTTATATGTCCAGCTCTCTACTTTTTCTCAGTTGTTCCGGCCTCACCTGGGCGTGATTTTTCTGCAGGGTTTAATGGTGGTGTGGTGGATCAGAGTCTGTGTCTGGGAAATGCTTGCAAGTGATTGTCCCCTCTTTCTCAGGTGCTAGATCTGCTGAGCAGCCACAAAGCACAATCTTACAGTTTAGACAAACTCAGGATGGAAGTGTGGAGCACCCAACAGAAGCTTGGCCACATCAGATAGAGGGGATACACCTTCAGGGAATTCGGGGGATGCCGAGGTCTGTGCATGCCACATGAGAGCTGCTGCAGGGACACATGCAGCTGTTGGGTTTCAAGGGGAGTAACTGCCTGGGAGCTGCAGGAGGGTGCTGCTGGCTGGTGGCCGTTCAGAGCTCTGCAGGACAGCTCTTGCTGTTGCAGCTGGCTTTCACAGGGGCTGGATTGGCAAGCTCAGAGGTGCTGGGGACTGATCTCTCATCCTGTTGTTCTTGTTTGCCAGCTGTCCTTTCCACCTGCCTGGATACAGTATTTGTCATGTGGAGCACAGTTCATTTCCATGGCTAGTATGGTACTGGCTTTACTGATGCTGAAGGTAGCAGATTTGTCAGCTTCATGAGGTGAGATCTTCTGTTCAAATCCCGAACTGGTAAAGCTTGAAGCGGGTATGGCTTAAGTGTCTACCCTCTCCTGGAGAGGACCTCTGGCTAAGTGCAGGCAAGGTGTTCAGTCCTTCTGAGACAGCTAGTGAAGGGGGTGAAATGGCAGCCTATGTTACTGAGACATTTGTATCCTGAGGGTTAGCACCTTCAGCTTATTCCATGTGGGCGTTGAGAATAGGTACCTGCTGTTCCCTTCCCAGCTGTCCTTGGAGCTGAGGTGGCAGGGTTTGAGTTAGCTCACAGCTTCCCTGAGCTATCTCATCTGTCTTGTTTAATCAGGAGTGTTGCTGTCTCCTACCCAAGCCCTCTGTCAGGGCAGTGGTGGACTCCACATGCTCTCCTCGTTGCTAGTTGGACAGTACCTTACTTGCTTTTTGCTGAAATGACTGGAAATAATAATCAGTGCCTCCAAGAAGTGGTGCTCATTTGAATTGCCTAAGCTCTAATTCTTTCCCAGTTTCCCCAGCCGCCCTCACTTTCCTTTCTCATCATGCTTGGCTGGTGGGAACTAGTTTTGCTTGTGCCTCTAACCTCCGCTAGCTTGGCCCTTGCTCTGCCCCCACCCCTACCCGAGGGCTCTGACGTGCTCCCTGGAGAGAAATGAGTGACATCGGAGCTTCCTTGTTGAGGATCCTTAGATCTTTCTGGCTCTGTTTAATTGTATCCTCTGTCCAACCCCAGCTGCCCTCGGACAGCTGCCAGATGTCCTAACTGTCACAGGTTTAGCTGAGGCTTCGTGTCACTGTTCCCAGCGTTCGCTTCCCAATACAGCTTTGTGCTACAGTAAAACAGCATCCAGGGAATATGTATCACTCGTCTGGGGGAGGGCAGTGATGTCTCTGTGAGGTGTCTGTGTCCCAGGTATGGTTTGTTTTTGGGTTTTTTTTTTTTTTTTTTATTATCAGGAAAAACAAAACACTCCCATTCATCTCCCTCAGGCTAATGCTGATGTCACATGCACTACAGTGTGATTTGGTGTCATCATAAAGTATTCATGCAGAAAGGATATTTCATTCTCTGTGTTCTCCAGAACAGTTAATAAGTATCACCAAGGCACAATGTTGTACTCCTTATAACGTGACTTTCCTTCTGCTTTCCATCCACAGCTCTTGAAACCTTTTTCTGACCCTGTTAAAGAGCTATTGCTCTGCATTAGGTAGGAACCCGAGAGAGATAGTCACCCAAATTGTTTGAAGACTCCTGGTAATTTGGTAGCTGAAATGGAGTTAGAGGATATCTTAATTCCTTGTCTGTTTTTCTGATCTTTCTCCCTCTTGACCATAAGCATATTAATGTCTGTCTTTATTAGTGGGGAAGTATCGGTGGACTCTGAGTATGGAGATCAACGTAGCTCTATTATTAGGTTTTCTTTGATAAAGGATATTGTATCAACTTGGTGAGATGTTTTCAATAATGGAACTTCATTGCAGTTCTCCTGTAATTAAATACAGATTCCTTATTTCTTTCTATAAAAGCCTAAGGCCTTCCCTTATTGTGTCATTCTCCCACCTATTGTCAAGCTGTGATTTCATGAGATGTGTCTGTGCTGTCAACATCAGCTTAAAATGTGCCCACCCCTCTGCTTTTTCCTGCACTGGCCTCCCAGCACCTTGCCTCCTGAGTTTCTGTCACTGCAATTGTTGGCGTGCTGTAAATCCGATCAGGGAGCCGAGCTGGTTCTAACAAGTGCATCATTGTTTTGGTTTGGGTTTTTTTTCCCTCTAAAGTGGTGTGCTTCACAGTGCTGCTGCAGGAAAAAATTGTGCTGGCACAACTGAGATAACAATGTGAACAGGGCTAGGTGGGGAGGCAGAGGTTCTGCTGCCAGACTGTTCATCTGCTGAAAACACAATTGAATTGCTCAGCAGAACTGCCTTCTGCTGCTATGTGGCATGACTTTGTCAGAACCCCCATCAAAGTGGTTCGCACCCCATCCCCACCCCCAATAATTGTTCCAGTAGGCATTGTTAAGCTTAAGGGACTGTCAGTGTTATCCTTTTGTTTCAATCAGATCTACAGTCTCTGACCTCAAAGATCAAGTGAAAAGTCTGCTCTTGAAGGAGGTGCTGTCCACTGAGCCTGCACGGAAAGACAGAGATCATAGGAACTATTCCCCACTTACTCCAATGTTACTAACACTCTGGCACATGGTATTCCAACCTCCCTTTGGTTTAGAGATCTCACGGTCAGGTCAAGTGTCCTGTTGTCCCTTTCCAACACAAACTGATCCCTGTGTTGGAAGTGTTTGGCATTGTGATTGTGGCTTTGAGCAGAAATGAGCTGGCTGATTCTTTGTGTTTTAAACCTGCATGATTTGGAGCTGGTTGGAGCCATTGGTGTCAAAGATAGATGAAAACCAGTGCCTGAACATTTTTGCCAGTGTATTTTCCTGCCTAGGTTTGTGTATCATGGAACCTGTTTTCTGCTACCTTGTGCCACTGCTTGTACTCATGCAAGAATAAGTAAAATGCTATTAAATCAGAATAGCAGCAGTTCTTCCATGTGATAAGAGGTGTCACAAAAGGTAGACAGTGGAGGCTTAGGCTCAGCAAGTTCATCCTTGAACTTTTGACCTAACCTGCTGCTTGCTTCATTTCTTTTAGGGAGAAGCAAGAACTTGCTGAGAGAGGCAGAGTGGTTTTGTCCATCTCTGGGTGAGGTTTCCACCTCAGAGTTCAGCCTCAGAGACTTCAGCTCCAATGAGCTTTCCAGCACTGCAGAGATCAAGGTGCCTGAAGGTAAATGTGGCGGGTTCCCACACCCTCAGGATCTGAAGAGCCTAGCTGGGTTTTCCACAGTAATGCAGATGATAGAGTTCTGTAGAACCTATTTATGTCTGCTGTTCAGGGCACTCCAGAGGCCATACTGATAATTTGCTGTGCCTAGTTTTACTGGTAGGGCTGAGTATTAGGCATCTAAAGGCAGGAAGGCAGTACAATTTGGAGTAGTGGCCTAGCACTATGGCCACAGTTAAAACTTTGCTCTGAGAGCACTATTGCTATGCCAGGACAGAGGTAACGTGTGTGTGCCTGTCTTGTTCTTTCATCCTCCCTCCCCATCTAGTGTCAGGGTAGTGTAAAGCTGCATGTGAGGGCCAATTATGATACTTATCACTTCCTCTGACAGCGCCAAGATACCACTTTTTAATGTGGCTCCATTTTTGTTTTGGTGCTGACACACAGCCAGTGAGATTAGGAAGGTGAAAATTGCTCACTTCAAGAAGGTTTGTCTCTCAGCCTCTTTATCCTTTTGGATTTATGCCTTACTTTTAGGATATAAAACCCCCTTGTGTTTGCATTAACACTTAGCATTAAAGGCAATCAGGACAAAGGGCTAATGTTCCTTTAAAAGAAAAAATTCATGCCCTACTTTAGTAAGATGCTTAAGATTCTTGTGAATGGAAGCTGTAAGGCATATTAAACTGCCCTGTGTTCTGTTTGTCCAATCTACTAATCCTGCTGATTCAGACTTTACTAGCAAACCTGCTACAATTAACTGCTTTGTAGATGCAGTCGTAACACGTCAGGTTGCTGTTAGGACAATGCCTAAGGAGTCTTCATGTCCCATCAAAGGGTTAAGTTTTTCTCTTTAACATTTATTCCGAGGCACATGCCAGGTAGGGACTCCTGTATAGAGCTTTACCGATCAAACGCTCAAGCAGTACCCCTCATTTAATAGGAACCTACTTACCTGTTGCTTAGTGTTAGTAGTAAATATTTATATCATAGTAGCATCAGAAACCCTGACCAATACTGCAGCAGGGGCACCCAGTAGCTGTGTTGGCAGCTTGCTAGGACACTTAGGACCATGGTTCACTTATATGGGCACCTATTTTTATTTGAGCTTACGTAGCTTGTGAGGATGCTTGTTGGTATTTCTCTGTTTCAGTAGAAGATGAATGAGGATGTTTTTGTATTAGTTTGACACGGATTGCAGTCCACACTGAACCAGCAGTGCTGGAGGGGCTAGACATAGGCTGTCGTTTGTTCTTAGGGTTGGCATATGGGGTAAGGAGTCTGGGGAAGGCTAATTCCTTGTTCTGCTGGTGTAGATTGTAGATATCTCCACGCTGTGTTTTGAGCTGGAGGAGAGCAGTGCTGGAGAAGAGGCTAGAAATAGCTGGAGCGGATGACCTCAGCAGTGACCTGTCTGACAGCCTGCCTGAACTAAAGCTGCATGACCTTTAATGTTAACTAAAAGATGCACTCTTTACTGTAGGGAACAAGTAAAAGATGGAAAGGGTATTGGCTTCCCTAGGCAAGCAAACTCTTCTTGTTTGTTACCTGGATTTACCAGAACTGGAAGCTATGAGGTGTGGGGCTGACCCAAGGGAGGCAAGTCAAGGAAGGGAAACAGCCATTTTCATAAGTCATTCACAGACCTGCCCAGTCCCACTCTCTACCTGAGACCTGAACTGTTGGCTGTCATTTCATGCTCTCTTGTTTAGACCTACACCTTATACCAATATACAGTGCTGTGTATTCTCTTCTTTCACCCCAGGTGACAGACACTGATGGAGGGCCTGATTTGTGGTGCATCGATCAGCTTTTGCAATTGCCGGCTGGCTTGCAGAGGGAGAGATGCTGCTGTGGTGCTTGTCTGCAACAGGGGGTTTCCTCCAAGGTCAGAGAATTCCTAGCTGCAGCCCTTTGCTTCAGCCCTCTGCCATGGGATGGGCTGTATGATCTTGTCTTCTGAGCTCTCACTTGGTGGACCAGAACAAATTGAGAGAATTTTGTGTATTGTGTCTACTAATGCCTTCAAATGTTTCTTCCCCAAATATACTGCAAGTTTTGGGTTATGTTGGATACTGTTTAAACTGTTGGCTAGCTAAACCGCTGGGATATATAGCTGGGCTTCGATTGTGCCATTTAGGGAGACTCTATACATAGCAAGAACAGAACAGGTATGGATTCACGCTGTCTGACAAGACCCAATATGGAGCAGCTGACTTGACAAGTGTTGGTAAATTGCTTCGTCTTTTGTGGCTCAAAACAGGCTAAGAAATCTTGTTTTTTGAACAGAAACTTCCATGACCACCATAAAGGGGAGGTTGCTGGGTTTGTTTTATGAGAATAAAGTGCCATAGTGGCAAAAAAGGGCCTTGTGAAATTTCCTAATGCAGTTTGAATTTTTTTTACATTTTCCTCGGAGAGAACTTAATTTTAGAATTGCTAGCTGGTGAAGGAGAAGGGAAGAGGTGAATGAACAACACGGAGTTCAGAAAGCCTTAGAGTATGGGGAAAGAGGAGAACTGCCTATTTGATGGTGAAGGCTTTGTAGTCTAGCAGATGGGATAGTGCAGGAGATAGATCTGTGGCATTCTCTTTGCTGCCTGCTTCTCAGTCAATACAAAGGACCTTGGGATGTGGCACGGAGTCAGGGATGATGTAAAGGGGGCCCAGCAGAGCTTGGTTAGGACTGGTTTGAAAAGCAGGCAGAGACTGGTGGTGCTGAGAGTAGCAGTAGCAGTCATCAAGTAGGGGCTTGAGCATGGATCAAGACAGGACATAGTGGCAGAGGCTGCTCCTGTGACCTTCATCTAATTCAGTTGCATGAACTGTGGCTTTTGCTTTGAAGATCAGTCTGAGATCAGTTAGTTTTCCCTCTCCAGGGAACAGCTGCTTCCCAGAGTTCGAATCTGCTTCTTAGAGTGGACCTGAATGTGTGAACAGCCATTGGGAGATCATGGTCGGGATATAAAAGCCTGTTTGAGTGACTTGGATCTGACTGAAGCTGAGCTGGAAAGTGACTTATGCATCCAAGAAACAGACTGAGCAGGATGCAAGTGACCAATTCTCTATCGCTCAGTGGGCCACCAGGTTAGAGTCTGTAAAACAACGGGAGCTGTTTTCCCAGTGCTTCTCTCAGCCCTTTTTGAAAATGGGTTCCCTTTCTGCTAGCCAGCCACAAACAGTATTGTGCACAATTGCCTTCCACCTACAAATATTGAGATCCTTTTAAAAAAGTAGGCGAAAATTCTTATCCTGTCCCCAAGCTTATCAGCAGGGAAATTGAAGCAATGATCATGTTAGTGGCTTGATCCGCCTGTGTGGTCAGAAAGCATAGCCAGGATTAGCACAAAGGAAAACTGCTAATTTTGCAGTTGGCCCCGGTAAAACCCTTCTCAGTCAAAATCAAATGAGTGCCTAAATCTGGCTGAAAGGCATGTTCCAGAACCCATGAGTCTTGTCTTGTTCCAAGCAGAACCTGTAATTTAGCATCGAAAGCTTCTGGAATTCGGACATAACAGCAAATTTTTAAGAAAATACTGAGCAGGGCTGACAGCTTGTCCCTCTTCCTACAGCTCCCAAGAAAGACCAGTGTGAAAGGAAACACTCTAATGCTTGTGAGAGTCATCCTGTGGCAACTGATGTGTCTAATTTCAGAGCAGAAGTACTTCTGAAGGAGAGAGGATTAAAACAGGGGAGGGGAGAAGTTGCCCTGCAGGAGATTGTCAACAGATGTTCCCTTATAGTTCAAAGAACGCTAGCAAAAGACTTCTGCTGCAGGGATATATTAATTCTGGGCAGTTCATCACAGGGAGACCTGTTTTATGACTGGGAGGATACCTCTGGTAACTTAGCTCTTCATTTGAACTGTGGGTGGGGGATTGGATCTACCTGTAAACAGAGAGGGAGCTGAACAGTAGGAACAAACACATACTTATTTTCTTGCAGCTGTGACCGCTGTCCGTCTGATCAAGATCATGCTGGTTTTGTGGTTCAGGGAGTTATTTGGCTGATGGGTCTTTCAAAAGAAAAAATTATTACAGAGGAACTGAGGCTAACCATTGTTAAACTGCTGGTGCACGTGAAGCAGACCTGTGCTGAGTATGTCTTTTAAGTATATTTATTAGACAGGAAGTGGGAACAAGCACAGGAAAGGCTGTGCAGGCTGTCAAGCAGATGAATACATCGATCCCTTTGTCTTTAAAATGCACAAATCTATCAAGTTTGACACTGTCTAGCACCCTATCTGTGCTTCCTTTATGTAACAGTTAATGATTACTTATAAAAGCTTACTAATGTTGCAGAATCAGCTACGGTGGGGGATCTAGTTTACAAGCTATGTATCACCAGCACAATTGGAAGGTCCTCTTCTGGGCAGGTCTAAGTGCTTTACCTTCTGAGACTGTTTTGAAGTTGTGCTTTGGGTAAAGGTTGATTTTTCTCAGACCTGTGCAGAAGCATGTCCCCTGCAACATTAGAGTGGGGAAGAGTCTTCATTCAAATGTGCTTGGATGGGGAAGTTTGAAGACCTTGATTATCTTCCAAAGTTCTGGGGGCGTTAAAAAAAAACTAAACCAAACACAAACAGTTTTCGGGGCCTAATACTGATGGAGACTTTTGTATTAGCAGTCATGGTCTTCCAGCTTTGCTTATCACTTAGCTACATATCAGTAGGACCACAGATTTGCCTGTTTTATGGACAGGAAGTGCATGATTTCTTTTTTCTTTGAGGGGGGATGGAAGGGAGGATTGGAGAGAAGATCCCTCTCTCACTTCTGCTATGCAGTGAAGCAGAGGTAGCAATTAGATGGGAACATCCCTGGCAGAGGCTCAAGAGGTACACTTAGAAAACTCTCCCCCTTCCCCCATGACAAATCCACGTTTATACTGAATTGAATGTTGTCATAGAAAATTGAGTAGAAATAATGCGGAGGCGTGCAGTCTCTTGTTTCCTTCCTAGGTGACTGGGAAATGACAGTAGGCATTTTCTGTTCTCCCCTGGGTATGAGAAGAACATTGCTTGGCTACTGGCTAAAAGCTTCCCAGGTTATGTATCATTTTGTAGCCTTCATTACTGAAAGTTTACTGCTCTGCCTCCCTGGCTTGCTTCTGCGTTCCTGCTCCCTGGATCAGTGCAATGCCTCTTTTGTTCTGCTTTAAGCAGTAGCAAGCACAGGGGACTATTATCCATGGTAGACCCTCATGGGGTTGTTGGTCTTACCAGACCCCCACGCTGCCTTGTCCACTCCAATGCTTCTCATGGCGGTTTCTCCGTCTCCAAATACTGTCTGTAGCCTTATTTACAGACTTGCAATGTGACATGATGGTGAAAATACACAGTGTCCAAAGGTAAACTACAGGCACTGAGCCATGAAGGACAACTCAGTGGGCAGAGAACTGGCATGTAGCACAGGTGCCCTTGGCACAGCAGCCCTAGCACTGACACTTTTCAGGTGCTCAAATCCCTTCCCTTCAAACCATGAGTCTGGAGAGGGGAGGAGGGGAAGGCAAAGAAGGCAGGTGAGTCTCAAACTCTGCTTTTCTTTTACCTGGGTTTCTTTCCCTCCTGTTTAGCTTTAAATGTAAGTAAGTGATTTGATTGATTCTTGTCCCCTTGCTAATTAATAATATAATTGTGCCTTATCCTAGGAGGCATTAAAACTAAGCCTCATCAAAAGCGAGAGCAGTGTTCAAAGGGACATGCAGAAATTGGCAACAGTAGTTTTCTCGTTCTGTCAGTTTTTGCTTTGCTGCACAGGAAAGATGAAGCCCATACAGCTGGCCCATGGTCCATCTCCATACCTGGCCACCTCAGAGATTGCATCACCTGGCTGGGAGGTCAGAACTTAGCTGAGCAAAAGCAGTAAGCTTGGTGCCTCCTGAGGGTGGCTGCCTGCACAAGCCTGTCCTGCTGCTGCCTCTCCAGCTAACGCAGATCTGCTCTGTGCTACCTCTCTAACAAGGCAGCTCAGCAGTTTGTTCTGCAAAGAATGAATCAGCTCTGAGCAGGGTTGGTGGTAAAAAGGCAGAACAGAGGAAACTCTGACATAAACCACCAGAATAATGCTGACTTCAGACCTGAGAAGGCTGGCTTAGTTGTAGCATGTTTGTTCCGTTACTTAGTTCTTCTGGTTTGTATGGTTGTATGTTGGGACAGAACTGAAATCTCTGCAGGGTTTAGAGTTTACCCCCAAGTCTTCAGGTTACTCAGCAAGCACTTTGCTAGGCTAAGAAGTCATCGTTTGCTCTCCCCTTGCTCTAGATCTTCCAGGGATTTGCTTTTCTAGATTCGTTGTGGGAACTTTCAAAAGCAGCATAAGCCCAATGACCAAGTAATTTCACTTACCATATTTTGCTTTTGCAGTAGAAAATGTTGTAACACAAACAGTCTATGACATGAGCCGGATGATTTTGCCCAAGTATTGTAACAGCTAGGAGAGACTATTAGCTCAGGAGAGACTCTTACGAGGTCTGTAGCAAGAGCTGGGCTTTTGAAACAAACCATGAGTGCTTACCTCCCTGGGGGTCAGAGCTCCAAAGGGAAGAGTTCAAAACAGCTATAAAGCTAAACAAAAAGAATTACGTGCCTTTCAATTTGCTTTGTCTTCTGTACTATAGAAAGAAGCATGACAGATGATGTTACTTAGGTTTGGATTAGGCTGGCTTTCAGGATATTTCTGTAAGCAGAGTTCAGGGTTACAGTTGACAACAGATGAGAATAAGGATATCTTCAATCAGAGGCAGAGGAAGAGAGTCTAAAGGTGTATGTTAGATTATTTGGTCTAGTGTGATTCTGTAAGACAGACTTCATCTGATTTGACCGTATAGAAATTAATCTCAAGTCAGCCCAGACAGGGAATGACCCTGACAAGAAGCAATACACGCAGGGGGTGGTGTCCTTCTGAACCCTCAGAGCTATGGTTTATAGGTGTTTGGCATGTTCACTAGTATCAGCTCTGTGAGTCTTCCTACCCCAAACTGCTGCTGTTTATCTACCACATGATTCATTGTGATCTACAAAAGCTCTTCAGTTAGATGTTTGCAATGAAAATATGAGGACCCGGACACCTTTGGCATTTGTAACTTTATTGCAGAAAAAAAAATCCACTATTAACATATTTTACAAAGAAAGTTGCACTTTGGTGTTGGGTGAGTTTTCTTCCTCACCCCTTTCCTGGTGGGAATGGGGGGTGGGAATCCTGGACAGCGATGCATGGGAAACCAGAACAACCAGCCCCTGCCCTTTCAGTTGTGTGCAGAGACACTTTCCAGCTATGCCAGCCAGCACCAGTTCCAGCCAGGATGGAGTTCTATTTTCCACTACTAACTTGCCTCTCCTTGTGCCAAAAACCAGTAGCACCCTGCCCTCCGGCAGGGGAAACAAGTCTGTAGCTAGGGAGATTGCTCTGTGCAGACAATGCTTGATACAAAAGCTTTGGAGTTTTGACAATTGCCCTTTAGTTTTTATGCAATAATAGTAGGAGAGAACCAACCCTTCTTCCCTATTTTACTGGGCATCCTCACAATAAACAGATGCAAGGCCAAAGCCAACAGCTGAACCCAAACTGCACTGCAGCCATTTGTCAGCCACTTCGGAAGCAGTAACGCAGGAAGGAGGAACTGCTGCCTTACCCAGTTCATCTATTTGACCCAGACCGGTTCTGCTCCATCTTTGGGCTTTGCAGATAATTTGAGCCCTGCTGATGGGGAAATTCCCGGTTCCCTGCTAAGACAAGCAATAACAGCACTGGAAAAAAAAGGTACTTTTGCTAGTGAGGCCTGGTATCTGTCCTTTGTGGGGTCAGTGAGTGTTGCTACTGAAAGGAGAGGAGAGACTGAGGCTTGTAAGAGCAATGTGGTAGATAATATCTAGCCCTTGCTGTATCCTGAGGGAGTGACTGGCTTAGTCAAAAATCAAACACTCTAGAGAAGGCATGTGTTTCTCTTTACCTGCAGTCAAATGTGAATTAGAAAACAGGAGCAGGTGTTAATTCATGAAGACTTTCATGTCATGCACACTCTGGTCTTTCTGTGGTGAGGGCACCAAAAGATCCTCAGACTTATACTCAGAGCCTCTGGTCCGTGGGTTTCCTTGAGGGGCCTCAAGAGCCTTGGATGCAGTCTACAGCAGTGATATTTTGAGGTGGAAGTGCAGAATCTAATCAGCCTAACATCTAGAAAGGGAAGGGGAGGAAGGTGCCCTACATCCAGGATCTGTCCTCATAACAAGATGCCAAATGGCTCAAAGACCAACATTAGAAGGTAAAGGAGCTTTGACCTTGCATTAGCAGAGGAGGGAGAGTGCAGTACTAGTTTTGTACAACAACTTTCAGCAATCGGATGCTAGCAGCAAAACGGGAGGTACCTGAGAAAGGCATGTGTCAATCCAGGCAGGGAAATGGACTAAAGCATTTACTGAGCCTGGGCAAGGAGTTTATGCATACGCTGAAAGCATCAAGTATGGGAGACACAGTTTCCTAATTTTGGTGAGACCAAATTAGTGTGTCTAATTGGCAATACAGTGAGTCCTATCAAGACCTGTTAAGCTAAAATAAGCTAAGTTCATTCTCCTCCCAGCAACTTCAAAGCAACATCAAGTAGCAAGGGCACTTCTCCAGTGGCCACAAAACTGTTTTCCCTTGTTAAAGAGAAAAGGTATGCATGTAGGAAGGAAGCAGAGCCTTCTGGCTGTTATCCTCCTGGTAGGTATTTCAGGATGGGCAGTGCCAATCCCAGGACTAAAGCTGAAACAGGAACAAAAAAAGTGCAAGAAAACAACAACCAACCAACCTTAAAAATACAGAACAAGAGGGAGCCCAAGAGAACTGATCTCCACATCCTTGGCTCCCTCAGAAAACAGCAGTCTCCTTCGCTAGCACTGTGCTGACACCACCAGTGTTAAGAGCTCTTGTATGGATCACTTGCCCACGTCCTTTGAAAGCAGCAGCCGCCAAGAGGGACAGAAGAGATCCATGCAGAACATGATGGCAAAGGTTGTCTTGGCTAATTGGTCACCACACTAAAAGGAGGAGGCACCTCTTCAGGGCATTGTTTCGAGGAGAGCGTGGAGGAAAGGGCCAGACTTGGGCTCTGATTCCCAGCATAAAAACTTCCAACATTGAACTATTTAAAATGTCTAAAACCAAAAGCCATCTGAAAAGGATCTTTCAGTTCTGTGCAAATCACAGCCCCTCATTCCTCAGCAGATCGTCTGGGACCAAGTCCTCAAGGCCTTCTCCTCTGGGAAGTTCAGCAGGCCAGGCAGAGGACAGCCTGGTTGCCTAGTAGCTGTAGAGTGAGAGAGGGGTGTCCTCCATCATGTCATCCTAGAAGCAGAGAAGAGCGAGCTTTAATGAGATGTCTGCACGTTGGCATACAGCCCCAGCCTGGAGGATCGCTGTGCAGGCAGCACAGCCTTCTCATCCACGCTGTCACAGTGCGGCCATCTGCCCAGCAGTCCACCCAAATGCTGTCCTTGTGCAATTCCTGGATCTTTGGACTGTCACTCTCCCCTCCTGCTGCAGGTTTTGGAGAGAAGAGAGCCTGCCTGCTGCAGGGATGTGGAAAACCCTGGCTGTGGAAAACTCCACTCAGCTTGAAAGAGCATCAGCTTGCTTGCTAGCTGCAGAAGGGAATCAGTACTCCTCTGTCCCAGAAAGCGCAGTGAGTTAGTTGCGGCTTCCCCAGAGCTAATCCAGCCTCTGAAACCCTCATATCTTTTTATATCCCCAAAGGGTCAAATGCAGACAGACAACCTCCCCGGAACAGAGCACAGAATCTGCTTTGTCATAGTCACAAAGTAAATATATCAGAATACAGGAGGAGAGGCTAGGAAGGTGTAATTTCAGGGCAAGTTTGGATGGAGCTCCCCTTCCTCTCTCTATTTAACCTCTTAGCATTCCCCTGCAGAGTGAGGGGAAGGCAGAGAGCTTCTTTAATGGTCAACCTTGAGACTTGCTGTCTTGATTCAAACCCTGGATGGAAGGAGAGGGACCTAAGAGGGAACAGGAGTTGAGGTCAGCATTCTTGCAGCTGCAAATACCCAAAGCATTGCTAAGGTAGTAGAAGGGGAACTGCAAAGCAGCCAGTAGCAAGCCAGACCATCTCAGGCTGGGCTGAAGGCATTACTCACCATGGGCAGGTCCTGCAAGCGCCGGAACTCCATGCGGCTGTTGTGCTGGCGGTATCTCAAGAAGCCCACCAGGCCTAGGATGCCCACCATGACAATGAAGACGGAGATCACGGTGATTACCAAGGGATCAGCCCTTGTTGTATCAGCCAAAGGAGAACTGGGTAACTCTGCAAGGATACCAAGGGAATGAGGCCAAAGGAGAGTCTTCAAGGGCTGCAGTAGCAAAGCCTTGTCTTTTCTGGTTCTGCTCAGTACAACCGAGAGGAAATTTGAGGTACCCCCAACCCTTTGCCATGTTTTGTGAGAGCAGGGACAAAAGCAGAGCATTTACCTGGATTTTTGTCATCACCAACATCCAACACAGAAGCTTTCTCATGCATGGGCTCCAATGGCCGCTCCAGTGTAGGTGTGCTGGTGGGGATGGCAGCTGTGCTGGTAGACGTGGAGCTGGTCACAAGGGGTCTCACTGTCACAGTACTGGAGGTGGTAGCAGAGGATGTGCTCCCTACGGTGGAGATGGGAGCAGAGGAGGTTCTGGGCTCCACAGTGCTCTCCTCTGTGGCACCCGCAGGGCTCATTCCTGGCCTGGTTTCAGACCCTTCTGCTGTGGGCTGCATGGTCTGCCCATCAAAAGGCCCCAGCTGAGAGCTGTTAGTTGTTGCTGCAAAATAGGAACAAGCAGTTATTTCAAAGGATAAAGTGCAAGCACACTGTTCTGTGGGTCTGGACAAGATGGAAGCAAGGCTGTGAGAAGACTGCTGGGACTATAGGAAAAGCAGCTTACTGACAACCCTTTGGAAAACAAGCAGGTCCTATAGTGCAGCCACAGCTGAGCCACGCTATAAGCCATAATGCTTAGAAAGTCCTCTTGGTTTTCCTGTGTGCCAATCTGCAATGTCAGCCAACCGCAGCTGGGCCCACAAGGCCTGTCCTCTGGGGACAAAGGACAAGCAGAGAAGCCTCAAACAGCTCTGCACAGAGCTGGGGATAACCCCAGAGGAAGAGACTGGGAAAGGTCTCTCATCCCTCCTTACAGGGAGCAGAAGGGGAGCTGCCCAGGAACTGGGTAGCAACATCCCCTGAGGCTGTGTCCGTGCGTCACAGAACAGCAGGACTCCGTGACACAAGCCAGGGCGAAGGATGTGGATGTGCATGAACACCACACAAATCAATGGTCAATCAATATCTGCCTTGCATCAGGGGTGTGTGACAGCCTGGCAGGCCCCAAGGTGGGTGAGACTGGGATTGCAGACCCTATAGCCAGTCCCCACGCTGCCCAGAGGGATCTGAAGGTAGGTTAGGGGTTTCCATGGTTGCCCAGGGATGGATGGACTGATGCTTGTGCCTGCCCATCTCCATGCTTTGTGTTAGGGGCAGGTGCGCTGCCCCTTTCTGCAGTCAGCAGGGAAGGCTCCCATCAAGCCCCCAGCCCTGGTGCAGGAACAGCCCAGCTGGGCAGCACTGCTGAAGCACGTTGTTTTGGATGAGATATATAAAGGACTTCCCTGCACACAATCAATGTCCTCATCAGAAAGCAGCCAGCAGAATTAATACCATAATTAATGGCGTTTGCGAAGAGGATGCTGAACTAACAGCACCTCTGCAAGTCAGTCCCACTGAACTGGCCATGCTTAATGGCTCATGCCCCTTTTCCCCCTCTCTCCAGTTCCCATGAGAGTTCACAGAAGTTCCCAGGTTGTGCACCCTGGGGGCAGGACTTTCTGCACAGGCAGGAAAGGCAAAACCTCACCCGGCACACTGTTCAGAGGAGGCGTGGGGGTTGCACTGCTGGCGTCATCCATTTCTTCAGTTGTGCTGAAAGGCTCTGTGAATTCGTGGTTGGGCTGGTTTTCTTCCAGAGTACTGGCAGTCGGGGTAGGGGAGGGGATTTCAGTGCTGCTGTTGACTGAGAAGCTCATGTTGTGGTGTTCATGCTGTGTAACTGTGACATCCCCGGGGCTGACAGTGGTGGACGCCTGCAGTCTCTCTGTCTTGGTGCCTACCATGGGGGTGGTAGGGATGAAGGCATCCTCCATCTCTGTAGCGTGGGCTCCAGTGGCATTGAGTGTTGCAGCAGTCAAGTTTTTCTCCAGGCTTGTCTCAGGAATGGCAGTAGTTACTGGACTGAAGTCAGAGGCTTCCCTTGGCTGATGCGAGGTTAGTGCTGTGCTAAGAAAACCTGATGGTGTCACCAAGGTCTCTGCTGTCTTTGGTCCCTCTCCTATGGAACAGAGTTAAGAAGCGCTGAGAAGTTTGTCAGAGATCCCACACTGAGAGGAGAAACAGAGGGGGAGGCCAGGAATTGAACCTCTCCATCCGCTTAACTCCAAATCCAGCACAGGTTCACTCTTGGGGAAGGGGTTCAAATAGCTCCTCTGTCCTCCTGGCCTTTCTGAGGCAGGGACCTGCCCTAGGGGACCTGTCTTTACCGTCGTCCCCCTCAAGCTCTGTACTCCTGTTCTCTGGGGTCAGCATCAATAACCCCTCTACCCTGGAGCACCTTTTAAACCTTTTTAGAGGATTTGGGTTTTTTAAAAGTACCACCTGAGACCCGATTCTGTGAGAAACTTAGATAAGTCTTCCTTGGTTCATTGAGAAAGAGTCAGAAGTGGTGCAGAAAAAATACAAGTGGGATAAAGTGGAATTAGATCCTCTTATCTTCCCTGGCCCAATGAAGTGTAGAAAAGTAATGTTTAAAAAGTCTGTGGCTGGCAAGGGTAAAGCGTATATTGCTAGTCGTCTTACTAGTAGTGTGGGCTTGCTGCTAGAGAGAAAGGTAAAATGGGTAGCAAGAGAGTACTACAGCTAACAGAGGTGGTGGTGTACTTTGGGAGCCGCCTTCATAAGCTATTTATGAACACATCACCACTATAAAGTGTGGCTGTTGTCATAGAACTGGGGAACTACTCAGCCTCCCCCTACAGCAAACAGGGCCTGCTTCCCTCGTGGGGACCTGCAGTGAGCAAGGATCCCCCCCGGACCCACAGCCGCTAGACAGTGTGACAGCATGCGGGAGGAGGAAAACCGCAAGGCTCTTACACTGCCTGTTCATAAACACGGATCCTGTGAGGGTTTTTTAGGGTGTAAACAGGAAGAAAACAGAAATGTAGCCACATCAGGATGGACTCTCCAGGCAATTTAAAAACATCACATGGTCAATATTTTGATGATTTCTGTTCAAGTTTCTACCCAAGCCACAGAGGTGTGATGAGCCAACTACAGAAAAAAATAAAGGTACTGAAGAAAATCCATCTTCATGCCTACTCTCTCCACAGTGGAGAAGCATCCCAGGCAGATGCTTATGGCATCTTCTTGGTTATGCCAAGAAATGTTCATCCACCAACAAAGCAGCCCACTCTCATACTAAGGCTTTGGGGAGATCTGAGCAGTTTTTAAAAGCTCTTCAGAATGGACACAGTTATCAGAGCTCTTCTCCAGCTACAGCACTTAACAGGCCCTAAAAAAAGACACAATACATCTCTCAAGAGACCTTCACAGTACCCCGACCAGCTGGAGAATTAAAAACCTCGAAGCAGCCTGTTGGAGCTGCGCTTTCCCGGCCTGGGGCCTCAGTCCCAGGAGGGCTCCTGCGGGGGATACACAAGCAGGCAGCACAACACTGCTCGGCACATTTGGAGAACAAGCTCTCAAGGGGAGCCCCAGCTGGGGCAACTTAAAACACAGAGACCGAAGGCATAAGTGATGCTTCCTTTGGTCTCGCCTGGATCCAGCTGTCTGTGGCCACAACGTGACTCTAAACACAGCAAGCTGTTCTCTGAAATGGAGCTAAGGTGTAGGATACGGAACACCTGGAAGGAAAAGGGCTGAGCACTGCGTTTCCCGAGATCAGGCATCAAAGCTCACAGCTCTTCATGTGACAATTTCCAGCCCTAAACCCAGCATTGCTATTCAGCACACTGCCTGCTGGGTGAGATCCCAGCAGCTCCAGAGCCTGCGCTGGGCAATGCTGAAGGATCCTGGCTGGGCATTGGCAGATGCTTGCTCTGTAAACACCCGACTACCTGCTGCTACGCA
Source organism: Fregata magnificens (assembly GCA_013389945.1). Taxonomy (NCBI): domain Eukaryota; kingdom Metazoa; phylum Chordata; class Aves; order Suliformes; family Fregatidae; genus Fregata; species Fregata magnificens. Next base: position 179,270 of record WAAD01007270.1, read on the forward strand.
GCAAGAGACGCACACAGAGCTGCACTGTCACCGTGGGGTAAACAGGAAAGGTGGTGGCCAGGTGCCTGGCCAGCGGCGAGCCTGGCTACGTGCTGCTTTGAATAGCTGGCCTGTGCCCGGGACAGCCTCCCACAGGGTGGCAAGCCGTGATTGGGGTCATGCAGAGGAAAGATTTGGGGAGAGCTGTCTTGCACAAAGGCCTGAGCAACTCTGAAACAGTCGTGCCAGTTTCTGACTAGGAAAGGAAAGCCGGGGGAAGGTGGACAAGTCTGGGCCCTACATGCCAGGGAACCTCCCGGCAGTGTCAGGAACTGGCATCCCTGCCAGGAGGTGCTGTGGGGCAGGGGGGTTTGTGGGGACAAGCAGCTCCCCCCACCCTGTGAATAAGGGCAGGCTGCACACACAGCTCCCCGCTGTCTGCAAGAGGGAGAGCTAGTGGGAGTAGTATTTCCCTAAGCTCTTCTCTTCGTAAGTAGCCACACGGCTCCTTCCCGCAGAATTGCCCGGTGTCCATGACCACCAAGGAAGCGGTGCCCAGATGGATGGGCTGCTCTGGCCCGGCATCCCACAGGAACGTAGCAGGACCATTGCAGAAAGGCTTGTGCTGTAGCAGCAGCTGGCCTGGGTCTGGCGTAACAGAGCACTGTGGTGTGTAAAACCTGGTTTGTAGAGAATTGCAGAAGAGATGTTAAAATTGGCAGGTATGGAGCAGGAAGGGAAACCACTGGGGCAGCAGGGCATCAGCTCAGAGGCCTTTGAGCACGGCAGGTGTTGATGGCACCTGGATTAGCAGGTCATCCAGCCTAGCACATCACAGCACACCCAGCTCAGGAGACAAAGGAGAGCCTGAAAAAAGGGAGAGCCTAAACCAGGCTAACAGAAAGACTCAAGCCATTAAGAGGTGATGGTGGGAAGATAGTGAACAAGGCAAGAGCCTTAAGATGGGCAAGGAAACAAAGGACGGTGAGTAAATCCTGATCACTTGGGGACAGACAGATCACCATCACTGTCTGTCCGCTCCTAAGGGGTAAGGGCACATGCAAAGCCAGCACACAGTCACCAAGCAAAGCACCTGGGGAAATACCTGATAGGTGCAACTTGGTGCTTGTGAGCATGTGGGTGTTAAGAGTGCAAGCACTAATGAGTTTTACTTCAGTTTTGCTTTAAAATAAAAATACTCCCCCCACAGGGTCTTGCATTAAGATTTGCTACATCGTGGCTGCAATGCCACAACTTTATTTCCCACAGTTTTCCCAGCCGAACAGGCAACCCATTCCCACCCAGCTCCGGTGCCAACCCTGCAGTATAGTTGGGGAAAGCACAGCTCTGCTGCGAAGCTGCTGCAGCAGGCTGGGCTAGATGAGACCCAGCAAACTCCACACCAGCTGTGATCGTCCAGGGTCCAACCGCTGTGGTTTGCTCTGGATCCTTGGTGCCCGACAGGTCGGAAAATCCCCAGCTCCAGAGCTGTCGCTGCTGCTCCCGTCAATGAGCAATGATGTTTTTAGCTGTTTATCAGTTACTTATAGACACGCAGGTCAGAGCTCGTTACTCTGGCGTCTTCCTGGAGGAGCTCTGCTTCCTGCAGCACGTGCCAGGGAGGCTGTGGCTGCATTGCCTAAGGCATCGCCCTCATCTGCTCCTGGAGACAAGAGGGAACCATGCCCCTCTTGTCTCAGATGGAAAGGGAAGGAGTTAGTGTGGATGCTTCACCTTCTCTGGGATCCTCCAAGGCCTGACAGTTGCAGCACCCAAAGACAGCTGGTGAAAGTGCAATCACCCTCGGATCCCTAATAAAGCAACTACGACTGTACTGCAAGTGAAGAAGCAGGACCAGCTGCAAGCAAGAGCTCTGATAATAACAGCATCTCCGTTTCCCTGATGGGGAACCGAGGGTGGGTTTGCTTTGGTTACGCTGCAGTGCCTGCTAAAGCAGAGCTGGCTGGCGGTCCCCTGGCTACGGCCCAGCTCCTGCCTCGCATCTGTGCTAACCACCAGACTCAGTCTGCGCGTGGTGAGAACCAGCGATCTCAGACCACATTAGGGCAGGGCTGGTGGATTTGGAGCGGCAGCTCCCATCAGACAGTGCTGACTGCAGTGACCTCTGTCTGGGAAATGAGAGGGGCGAAGGAAGAGAGCAGCCCCAAGGGAGGAGGGATACAGCCAGCCAAGAAGCCCCTGCCTTGGACAAGGGTGGGAAATGCTCCCTGCTCCAGGAGGGAAGGGAGGGCTCTGAGCATCAGCCTACGGCTTCGGCCCCTCTCCAGCGCTGCATGACGACACTGAGGGACATCCACGCATCAACCCGAGCTCCCACCAGCTCTAGAGCAGACATGGTATAAATATGCCATAACGGAGAGGAGTGAAGGAAGCCAGCTCTGCAGGAGATGGGGCTGTTCCTGCTTTGTGCTCCCTGCCCAAGTTTCAGGGCTGGGGCCAAGCGAGGGGCTGAGGAAGGTTTGCACAACCAGCACAGAGCACCACTGCTTGTCAGGGCAGCCACGCAGAGCGGGGATGTCTCCTCCATCCTCTGCCACAGCAGCCACCCCACCGTCTATTTGTTTCTCAAAATAAAACAAGGCAGTGAGACAGAGCAGGGCCTCAGCTGGACTAGCCTGTGGACGAGCTCTTGCCACAACGCTCCTGCCCCAGTCACAGCAGCATCCTCTGCACCCTCCTTCCTATTTTAGCCAGAAACAGCAGCCTGAGCTCCCCAAGGGTCAACACAAACCCAACTCCAATCCATAGGCTTTACCACCATTTCTGAAATCCCTCTTAGGGCAAGATGTAGGAGAGCCACGTAAGGTAAGGAAGCCAGCAGCAGGCTGGGTGCCGGAGCTCAAGGGAGAGCAGGGCAGCGGGGTGCTGGCTGCAGTCACCGCTGGAAGAGGCGCACAGAGACCCAGGTGAGAGCTGAGCACAAAGAGGAGAAAGGACCCACCCAGGATTTCAGAAAAAGTGCCCATGGGAGCAGGACTCACTGGTGCGGATGTATCCTGCTGCGCAGGCTGTCCCTGTCTGCAGATAGCACCTCACATAAATCAGCTTCCTACAGAATTGCATGTCAAACCACTACTCTGATTCATTGAAAAAGCACCCAAACCCTTCTAAAATGCTATTTTTGTGCACTAACTGAATTCAATTTCCATTTAAGTGTAACAGCTCAAGTTGCAAAGAACCTAGTAAAATGCAATATTAATGTTTAAAATGTAACAGCATAAGCTGTAACTTATATGTATTTAAGCAATTATATTATATCCTCTTGCTTAGCAAAGTACTCCATTAAGTGTAGAAATTATCTTTTGTTGCCAGTTATTACATTTTTATGGTTACCAACCAATGGTAATTAAACAACCTCTTCAAGGAAAAAGAGCTTGAGCATAAATGCAAATAAAACCATATAGTGGGATTTAAAACCAAGGCTCCTGATTTCACTTAAAAGCAGAACTGGAGTAGCTGCTGATTAGATACCAGCCGAGCCTGACCTCTTCTTAACTCAGAGCTTGGAATAAAAAAAAAGAAGTGGCAAAAGAGATTTCTGGAGCCCTTCAGGTAGGTGCCAGATGCACCCAGGGATGCTGCAGAGCAAACACCCTCATCGCGACAAAGCGAGACTCAGAGACGCAGATCCGGTACAAAGGGCAACTGCTTTGTAACCTCAGCTCCAGTTTGATACCTTGCAGGACCTCGATGGAGGCAGGATGCCCCTGCGCTGCATTTGCTGCAGCCTCCAGTGCTCTCCCTGCCAGGGCTGATGCCGGGACTGCTCCCATCCCCATCCCAGCAGAGAGAGGCTGAACGGGCTGCGAGGAGTCCGAGCATGGGGTGCAGGGACAGATCGGGCCTCGCAGCCTGCTCAGGGACCACAGCAAAGCTCTTGCGTGGCAGCAAGTTAATTCACTGCACCCCACGTGGCCTCTGTGAACTGAGCCGTGCCCTGTTGCACAGGCAGCAAAACTGGGAGGGGGCTGAACTGGGGGTCCTGAGTAGCCAGTGTGGTCCTGGAAAGCTGCCAGGCCAGGCACGGTGCAAAGCAAGGGCTGTGGTAAGGGACAGGAATAGAAACTAAGTCTCCTGACTGAGAAGCTCCTTCCAGCCCAATAGGCAGGTGGCCACGAGCTGAGCACGAGACGGGGCTCAGATTAGATATGGGGCGCCGAGCGAGTGCAGCGCTGGGGAGGGACAGCCCAGCGCCCAGCCTGCCCGGGCAGGCAGGAGGACACTTCCCCAGGGCATCTGCAGATGCCAGGGCTCAAGCTTGAACCCCAGGGGAGCCAGGAGCATGCCAGTGCTACCACCTTGTTTGGTGGCACTGCATTTGGGATGGGGACAACCAGCCGATGGTGGCATAGCAGAGCTGGGCAGAGCAAGAGTTGCAAGAGCAGAGATGAGCAGCCCTGGAAACAGCGCCATAAATGCCGAGCACAGGTTCTTCAGTACTAGGAAAAGCCATAAAGCAGTACAGACATGCCCAGAGCATGCAGCGGTGCCGGAGCCTCAGCCGGGGAGGTACGTTGGGGAGGGGGGCAGTGCCAGCCCAAGCGCCTGCCTGCAGGACGCAGCACCCTGGGGTGGCATGCACTGCCTAGCCCTGCCACGTGAGCCCGTCCTCACCCAGCCAGGGTGGGGAGAGATGCAAGAAACTGTGCTTTCCCACAGATTTGCATGAAGCCCCATCACTGATCCCCCATTTAGAGGCAAGGGAGCATACCCCAAATTCCCGTGGCAGGGCAAAAGGGGAGAGCAGGCTGCCTTGCTCAGCCACCACTGTCACACCAGCCAGCTATTTTCCACTGGGCGCATGCAGCTATGAAGCACCCTGCTTGGCAAGAAGGTGCCCAGGAGGCTCCCACGTTGTTTACTTTGTTCCTTGGTGGAGGGATTGAGCCATGATGAAGACCACTTTGCTCAGAGGCTGCTGGGGACAAGCACAGCACCCAAGGCCTGGGAAGCCTGCCCTTCTCTGGGGCTGCCTAACCCCAATAATACCGCAACAGCAGGGAGCTCTGGCATCAGCCAGTGCTGCCCTGCTTACCTTGGGAGTCACAGCTGCAGTGGAGGAAGCACTCAGGTCATTAGGAGAAAATTAATTAGCCAGTTGCCTTAATAGCAGCCCCCTGTCAGCAGGGAGCCTGGTCTCCAGTGCAGTGTGGCATGAGCTGGGGGGAGTCTGGACATCAGGAAATCTGCCCAGCCCCGAGCAGCCCCCAGGACCTTCCAGATGTGTGGCTGCTGGTTTCACGGGCCTTGGAGGGCGCATCCTGCCCTGGGCAGCTGCAGTTTGGGTCATGCAGGGTGAGCATGTGCCCTGGCCCTGTCCTGAGCAGCCCTACAGGGCTCAGGATAGGGCCCCAGACCCAAGCGGTGCTGAGCCTTATGAGAACTGCCCCACAGAGTGTGGTGGGGACGAAGGCAGCCAGCATCACCGCAAGGCGGCCCCGTGGAAACCTCTGCAGCAAGAGCTCTGTCTGCCCACCCAGCGGGCCTCGGTGGAAAGGAAGGAGGGAGAAGGGCCTCCATGCTTTGGATCGTCCCTGCTCCCCTTTGCCCAGAGGGATGGGTCCAAGGGAGCTGAAGGAGGCGAGTGCTTTGCCCCTGCCCAGCAGGTCAGGCCTTGGAAGGGCAGCAGGGAGCCAAGATCCGCCCTGCACCTGGGGCTGGGGGAAGAGCACGTGCAGAAATGGCATCGAAGACCGATGGCACGACATGATGGGGCTGGGCAGGCTGTGCAGGGTCGGTGGTTACCCCACACAGCCGGAGGTACCACCCTGAGGAGGGGACCAAGCTGTGGCTCAATTCTGGGTGCAGGAGAGCTGGAGCCGCCCAGCCAGGGTGCGGTTGGGTCCATCCACTCCCCCTCACCCTGGGCAAACAAGGGGAAAAAAAACATGGCAAATCGTCTGCCGGGCTCTGCAAGCACACTGCCGGCCTGTGTGCACAGCCCCGGGCGCCGACAGACAGGGCTTTATGCCCTTGTGCTGCTCCCAGCCCCGCGCTGTCCCCTTCGCTTGCAAGGCAGCTCGGGGTGGGAGGGGGAGGCAGCAAAATGCCCAGACCAAAATTACTCAGGGTTTTATTTGTAAGGCTAACGGTGCTGGAGGAAGTGGATTTCCGCAGGCAGCAAAGAAAGGCTGCATTGAGAGGCTGGGGTGGGCAGAGTGCAGGGGACGCAGCAGCCTGAGCCCCTCTGTGGCCCCGCAGCAAGCCCGACCAGAGAGCGGGAGCAGGCGCTGCCGGACAGGGGGGGTAAAGAGGATCTGCACCGAGAGCAGGGCAGAGACCAGCTCACGGAGCTGGGACAAGCCTGGTTTTGGATGGGTTTGTCTGGGGACTGTTGACTTTGGGGCCAATCTCCAGGCGAACCTTTCCCTTCCCCCATCACTGTCCTGCTGGGATTCTCAGGTGTCTCATTAAGGGTTGCGCTTGCCATGGGGCATTTTTTTATTGGTGGCATCTCTTCCATGGCACCTATTTTCACAAAACATCTGCTCTCTCAACTGTGGCTGGGATTAGCTAGCGGATCCAAAAGCCATGAGGACGAGGGCCAGGCCAGCTGCATAGGTCCCATTTCCTGAGGCTGTGAAGGGACTCTGGGATTGAGACACTAAGCATGAAAGATCCCAGGAAAAACCCAGCACAACCTTAATTCTGGTACATTCCAGCAGTTTGAGTCTTGGACTTCACAGTGAGAGGGCTCCTACGAGCCAGCTGGGGCAGGGGGCTCCCCGGTGGTATCCCAGTGTGCTGGGGGCAGGAAATGCTGCGAGACATGGGGCCGGCGCAGCCAGCGGCAGCCCGGAGCTCCTTCTCCTCTCAGCGATGTAAATCCCAAGTTGCTCCTCTGCCAGCGAGTCTGTTCCTCTGCCAGTGGCTGGTCACCTCCACGCACCCCATCACAGTGCAGCCACCCTCACACAGGGAGCACAGCGTTACCCAAGGCTTTGTGCACGTAAAGGGGCTGGTTTGGGACTGTTTCCCCATGCTGAGCCTCAAACCCAGCCAAACCGCATCCAGCGCCTGAAACCTCCACCTGAGCACTGCTCTCGCTGCTGGGGCTCAGCCCCACAGGCACCTACGCTACGGTTTTACCAGCCCACTTAGTCGTTAGAAACTGAGTTTCTGTGTGTCACCCCTCGGTCTCTGTCGCTGCCGTCACCCTGCTGTGATCTGAACAGGGTCTGGCCAAGGTTTTTTTTCTCAGCCGCAAACAAGAGGAAACACGTTTGCTTCCCGAGCCCTAGGCAAGCCCCTAAATGCCAGCTCAGACTTTGTCACTGCCAGGGTCACAGGGGACGGCGACAGCCCCCCAACTCGGGGCACGCTCCCAGCCACGCGGCAGGGCTCGGCGGCGTGTCGGTGGACAGGGCTGTCAGCGCCACGCTGCAGACCGCGCCTGCCCACGTGGGAACGTGTTCCTCGTGGAGGCGAGCCAAAATACAGCCTGGGAGAGGCTGCCTGGGGCCGGGGTCTGGCTCCTGCTCTGTCCCGGACACCGGCATCGCCTCCTCTCCCGCAGCACGGCGGGACGGGCGCCCTGCGCCGGCAGGGAGGCGGCGGAGCTCGGGCTTTGTCCGGGGTCCCGCCGGTGGGAAGCTCAGCAGCGGCTCGTAGGCACCCAAGAGCGGCAGGGTGGGAGACAGGGGGCTCGAGGGCTGGATGCCGGCGGGCGAGTGCCTCCGGGCTCGCCGCTCCC
>WAAD01007277.1:1665-21110 GCA_013389945.1 Fregata magnificens
TAGGTGCACCTGCTCAAGCAGGGGGGTTGGACAAGATGATCTCCAGAGGTCCCTTCCAACCCCTACCATTCTGCGATTCTGTGAGATTTCAAAGATCTAACCTGAACCTAATTCCATTCAGTATTTTTATTAGTAATGTGGATGGTGGAATGGAGAACATACACGTTTAATTTGCTGATACCACAAACTGAGAAGGATTGCAACTTTAGAGGAAGAGAAAATAAGAATTCAAGATTATTTTAAACTAGGGAAAGAGCCTAAAAAAAAAAGCATTAAAATCAGTAGTGAAATACACTATATTTAGTCAAGAATAACAAACTACAGGATTCAGCTCTTCAGGAAAGCACCTAGGGTTACAGAAGTACCTGAGTTAACAATGGTGTTGCAAAATAGGGCAAGCATCACAGTTAAGTGATGCTTGTTAAGCAGTTAAGCAGAAGTAAAGCCCACAAGACATGTAAACTAATCATTCCTTACTCATCATTTGTATGGCCACAAGTTAATCCTTGGTGCAAAGTTTACTGTGCTCAGTGTTGTGCGTGATAAACAAGAAAAAACAACAGCAGTTCGAAAGAGTCCAGAGGAGAGAGTAATCAGGAGTGTAGAACATGTAACTTCCAAGGAAAGACAGAGCAAACTGTCTTCTTTAGCCTAAAGGTAAAAAGGCAGGACAAGGGGAAGCTGTGATAATTATTTAACAATACAGTTATTTTTTAGAACCAATTTACACTAATGCTTCTGAGGTAACATACAGGCTTTTAGGGGTAGCATATCTAAAGCTGTGTTTGGCATCAATGCTGCAATTATCATTAGCACCTGAAGATGCATGTTAATTTAATTATTGTAAGCATGACTTAAAAAGGCTATTCAAACCTCATTCTTAGTTTGGCCCCTGACTCTGGAAGGTTGTTCTGTCAGATAGACAGCATCAGCAGCAACCATATTGCCACTGAGTAGCATAGGACAGGGAAATTGGATGATATTCCTCCATTTAGCGATAGCAAAGAATATCAAAGAAAATTAAGGCTATTCCTTCAATGTAAAAGGTTCAGCACAGAATCAGATCAGTGATAGTCTCTGTTCAATCCTGCTAATAAATAAGGGCGCACTTCTAAGTAGAACATTACAACATAGATTAAAATGTCCACAGAATTTGGGCAATTGTTATTATTTTAAAAACTATACTTTTCACAACAAGTCTTTGCATTTACCTTATTTTTGGGATAAACACGAGGTGCCACTTTGAAAAAGACATGTGGCATTTCCTCCAGTGTGTCATTATCAACAACATGAAGTCTACAGGAAGGGATAGTGGTATACACCTTTGGCACTATAAGCATGTCTTCTGGAACAAGAAATATTTCTCTAAAAAAAAAAAATTCAAATTATATTAAAACTATATGATTTGTGTAACATGACATAAAAGTATACATTAGAATTTAAGGAAAGTAGACTTATATAAAATTACGTTTTTAAAGCAGGTTAGTGAAAAACAAGTGTATCAATACTACTTCCCCATAAGAGTTATATAGGGCTGTATGAAACTCACCTAAAAACCACAAACCACACATTTGGTGGCTGATCGGCATATGTTACAGCATAGTCAACAAAAGAGATCTTACACCATTCATCTTCATAACAAGGAAACTTTTCAATTGACTTACAGTTGCTTTTAAACATTTCTCTGGAAAGCAGAAAACACGATAAATATTTAAATCTAATCAGGAGGGCACATATATCTTTAACTTACGCTAATCATGAAGAACACTGCTTCATGCATGAATGTAAAACAATGATATAAAATGTATTACTAATGTTTCTCTAGTAGCTGTTCACTCTCAAAAAATAATAAAACAGGTAGGGATCAGCACTTTTAGAGCTAATGGCCCATAATGGCCAATACTTACATACATATATTTCTATCAGTAGGTCTATCCGTAAGTACAACTGCTTCTAATAGCCCAAAATGTTGTGGCTTCTACAAAACTTTACCTTTTTTTTTTTTTTTTAAAAAATAAATATCCGTTAGCATAACTTCCATTTCTTTATATTAAGCTGTCATCTTAAAGGTGTGGCATCATGAAGATATTAAAACCCCCTTTATTTCCTTTTAAAACTTTTTTGAAGAAGAAAGGAATAAAAGCAAAACCAAATAAATTTAAAATGGGATGAAGGACATTCCTTTCACACAGGAAGGAACCTAAGACTGTAAATCCAGAAGTTATTGCTAAGGCAAATAAGCTTGCAAGTGTTATGAAGTTCTGCGAAATTAGAGCTAACCTCACTGGCACCTAACTGACACCAGGAATTTTTATTTGTCATATGCAATATCAAATTTCAGTGTTCCTCTGGACAAAGCAATGTGAAGACCAGCATACAAAACTCACTGTTATGTGAACTGGTTGTTGGGTGAAGGGCAGAAGAAAGGTAACTGGTCTCACTCCATCTTTTGGCTCCTTCCAGTGATTTTCTCTGGAGATTATGAGTGAAACCATGCCTACACAGAGGTGAAGGAAAGGATATCCTTCTCCCTGCCACTCCCTCTGTCTTGCATTATTAGTTAACTACCTGCTTTCTGCAGTAAATAAACAATATATCTTTTCTGCTATCTTTTAATTGCCCTAATTCAAAGTTTGGTTTATATGGTTTACGTAAAGGGGATAGTCTAAGGAAACCTCACAACATCCACTTTCAGTGAAAGCTGTCTCCTTTTCTGTGTCAAATATGAACGTGTTCAAGTTGTTCAACTGCAAAAGTTTTATCCACAAAATTTGGACAATGCTACTCTGATGTTCTGTTATTTGTATATAGTAATCGGAATTACAGAAACAATCTCCACATTCATGTTTTTAGCAATGATAATAGCTGAACTTGACATTTAATTACGGTAAGTCACAGAGTGGATGCAAATATTGCCAGAAGTCATCTAAAGCAGAACAGTTTGAAATCTTAGTCCATGAAGCTTTGCAAACATTCCTTCCACCACTGATTAACAGCACACACACAGACAGAAAAAGCCCCTCAGAAACCTCAAGTTTTTAATTCATTGAAAATTATAGTAGGGACAAACATAGATGAGCTTATATGGGATGTATAATGAGAAACAGGTGGCAACCCTAGCACAAACTGAGAGGTTTTAGGGCATTTTAAACTGCTGTTTGTGTTGTAAGATGGTACTGCTTCTGGCCTCCACTAAGTCTGGGGATAGAGAATGGGAAAACTTTGACCCTAATACTGAACTTCCAAAATTCCTGCATGTTACTTTATTGGCCAAGGTACTAGCTTGTTATATTAAATGCAAGTCTGTCAGCTGTTAAAAAAAAATAAACAAAATTACATTAGCATGATTTTAACACTCAAATGTATCCCCTGGGACAATGCTGCAGAATCAGTCCTGTAAGTTTTAAAAGTCTGAAGGTAGACTAAAAGCTGCATCTGATCTTTGCTGATTTAGAGATGCTGCAAATCTAAAACTGAGGTCTAATATTTGGAACAAGGCTGTGGTTGCAAAGTCCTGATCCCATCAACATACAAAGGTTTTACAGGATTAGAAACACTAAAAAGTGAAATAAAATTATACCCCATATGAGTGTTCCTCAAATTGCTGGTTATAAGGAGCGAGGATTTATACCCACAGCCAGTAATTATTGCCAGTTCTCCCTCCTCACCCCTGGCAGAACTGATCTACAGCTAGATCAGTTGTGTGAACACTTGCAGAGAGATTTTTGAAGGACTTAATAAAAATATATGATGCCCAAAGAGTGTCATGCTTGCAAATGACTTAAGGAACACTGTTGAAATTAGAGTAGCTGTCTTTGCAAAAGCTGTAATTAAATACCAGGGAAAGCATCTACCTAGAAATACATCTACTTTCCTTCAAGCAAGTGCTACAAACAAATCTTCTGATGATATAAACTGTGGTACAATTAAATAGTATAGCTATCTCCTTTCTAAGGTCAACCAGGATTCCTTAACAGATAGCATGAATCAAAATGCTTCTTTAAATCAAATGGTTAGCTGTTTAACTAAGGAATCCGTATCAGATTTATGCTTATGAAACAGCCTACAGGATATTAAAAAATTAAATACAGGAGCAAGGTAATATTTTAGCTCAAGCTGTAGGAAAAAACCTATAACACACATACCTAAAAATTAGATTTGCTATAGTTTTACTCATGTAGGATACACCGAATAAAGCATAGGATATCTTCACTAAAAACATTTCATCCCTTCCAACAGAGTTTTGCAGTTTTAAAACTAGTAATGCTCTTACCATATTTATTTTGTGAATCAGCAATTTATGGCGATTCTATGGTACTGCCTGCAATAAAATAGCTTAATTTATTACATGATTACCTTAACATCATTACAGCACACTGTTCAAAATTTAACTCAATCGCAGTCCACAATTTTTGCAAGGTTTCTTTGACATTAGCGTTTTCTTTAGTACCTGGAAGCAATAAAATAAGTTAGAAAACATAACATCTAACTTTCGTATTGTTCTAAATATACACCTGCCAAATACTTGTGAAAAATGCCACTCGCACAAGTAAATTGTCTTGTGAATCACTAGGTTTTATTTGGAATTTTACAGAAGTCTCAATGAGCTGAAAACTAATTTCTCCTTTGACAGAGGAAATTCCCTTCATCATCACCTTTGTACTTTTCAGTACTCCTACAACTGCAAAAATGATGTGATCAATATTTTCTCTGATTTACAGTTTTTTCTCTCTGCCCTCGGAGAATATGCTGTTTAGCTCCCAGCAGCTTTTATCTGCAGACACCATGAAGGGGTAGGTATGTGCCTAGGCAATCTCTGTAGCTAAAAAGAAAAGAATCGGGCAGCTCCAGCAGATAATTCATCCCACCTGTGTTTCATACCTCTCAGATGACAGGATGTGTTGTCATCTCGACATGTCTACTTCTGTCCACAGAAAACAGATGAAGACTAGGCAACTAGACCTGTTCTCTAATTTTTCAAGACTAAAGTTAGGTGAAATCCTTCTTTATTGACTAAGCAATTAGTGACAGAAATGGAGGGGGGAAACTAAAAAAAAAAGGGGGGGAGTAATAACACTTTACTGTAATAAGAGAAAAAATTATAGATAATGGGGGAAAGGAGGAGAAGAACAGTATGATTGGAAAAAAACCCCCACAGTAAAGCACTGTAAAGATAATATCAGAACTAAAAGTAACAACGTATTGATAAATCAGAAGAAGTTAAGACACACATTATAGACAATGGAAGAAAAGAGTTGGGATAGTCATATAGTGCTCAAATGACAAAAATCTAAACCCTAAACTTCAACAGAACAGCTTCTGGGCTCTGGGATTTATAGGAATTAATAATACTAGTGAAAGTTTACAGAAATTCCTAATTTACGTGGCACTTCATAAACAAAAATAGAAGGGCACTAGACTACTTAGTAGGAAAGCTTAAGGAAGACTGTGATAGTTTGGGAGAGAGACAGCACCAGATTTACTGATGAGGAGATGAAGGTACAAAAGATAGCTTGAAGAGATCTGGTGCAGGTAAATATATAGTCAAAAGAACTGCAGCAATGATGGTAATTCAAGAAGGAGCTTCCAGCAGAATGGGGATGACTTACTAAAGAGGCAATTTGTATCTCACAACGGAGCAGTTTTCTTTGTCATGATCCTCAGGTATTCGTATACTGTGAGGCTACAAGGAATCATTGAGATCTAACTTTCTGTGTAACAGTCCTGTTAACATACTAATTGCTATTTCATCATATGTAAATGACTAACCCTTTTTGAATTTGATGAGTATCTGTTTGATTTTAAAGTTTTCAGTAGTACAACACAAATCTTGGTTTATTCTAATAAATACCTTACTCTTTTAAAAATAAATGCCACTTTTGCAAGTTTGAGTGTGTCTGCATTCAACTCACAATCTTTGAATCTCAGACTAAAGACCTTCTTGTTAACCCTTTGGATCTCAGACTAAAGACCTTGTTGCTATCAAATTCCTTTTCTCATATGGGTACTTAACAGATTATAGTGAAGTCATTCTTAATATTCTCTTTCTTAAATTACAAACTAACAGCCTGCAAGTACAAGGCCCTTCTTTAATCCTGATCCTTACAATTCTACCCAGAATTTCTCAGTTGTTACCTATCTTTCTTCTTGGACTGTGGACACTGCACTTGGACACAATAGTCCAGATGAGATAATAGAATTGCTGAATAAGAAATGTAACACAAGTCTTCAACTGTTATGTAAGATTCCTCTATTTATATACATAAGAATGAAGGATTATCAGCACTGTATCTTTTTAGCACAGCATCAGCCTTTGATGATGTGTTCTGCTGATCATCCATTATGATGCTTAGGTTCTTGTGTGGACTTCCCTTACCTTTCCAGGAGAAAAAAAAAAAATAAATAAAAAAATTAGCCCAGCCCTGAGCTAAATCTACATCAATGTAAATTCTGGTTTAATATCTATGAAAATCTAGGGAGGGGTGTCTTTCCTCTACTTTTTAGTACCATATGTGCTAATTGAGTGGTTAGGTTGAGCGCTATTCTTAGTTTTACAAGAGATCAGAAATTCAACTATAATGTTCTATTGCATTTCAGTTCATTTTAACTAGATATTAGTAACAAAATCTTTACAGTAAATATTTGAATAAGGTGAAGTATGAAACATTTTTTAAAAGGCATTTTTAAAGGACACACCTGGTTTTCTGCTGTTCAGTACTTTTCTAACATAGGTCCCTCTCCAGATGGCTTGAAGTTTAAGAGCTGCTGCTTCTTTTTCAGAAGTGGGAGTTCGGTTCTGCCGACTACTAAGGGAATTCTTCTCACAACTCTCTGAAAGAAGGGGAGGAGAATGAGCAACACCAATAAAGCTGGAAGTCCTGTAGCTGCTTGGAATGAAGTTAAAAAGAAAAAAACCCAAACACAAAATGATGAGAGCGCTATATTCCAGAAACAGAGTGGTTTCTGCACAAAAATTCCATTTATGACAAAAATATCACTCTTAAAATTTTGCTCTTATCATGATAAAATTAGACAAAATATACTCTGTAATTACACAAAGTCAGAATGCAACTACTATGCTAATTCCAAATATCAAATCATTGAATTCTTGCTTCTCTTTGACAGCTATTGTGGTGCCTTTTTTAAAATCAAGTCTCCTAATGTAATTTCAAAATATCCTTCCAAACATGAACCAACAGGATTTGATACATTAAAGCCTGACTTTGAATACAGCTTAAAAGAGTTTCACAAGATTTTAAGTGGTTCTGTCTCTCAATCTGACCATTTTATTAAGTAATAATTTAAACACCAATGTTGTTCAAAACATTGTATTCGACCTTTGCTAAGGAGCAAAGGTCGATGTAGAAGGTCGATGATAAAGCGAGAGTTCATCTCTCTGACTGTGACTTTCTGTTACCAAAGAGTTCTGGAATGGAACAGAAACTAGTAGGTTCTAACAGGTTAGTAATGAGCTCTTTGAAGGCATCCTTGCCTAGAATTAGCATCATGGGAGCCGTCAGCACCAGGGTTTAGGGGGAGGGTGTGGGGAGCAGCACTACAAGGAGCCAGTGCCAGGGGACCAGTTTGGAACTGCACAGATACAGAACAAGGGCAGTGAGACAGCATGAGAGGAAGGAAACAGTGCTCCAAAAGGAAGTACCAACAAACCAAAAGGAGGGCAAATGAGAGAAATCTGCTTGAAAAAATGCAGATAACATTGCAGGCAAACAAACTAGCTTAAGAAAAGATATTACTGTCATCAGACAGGAGATCATGTATTTCAATCTAATCTCTTTTATTGAATATTGTTAAATGTGGCTGTGTTCCCAACCATCATTCCTCATTATTGTCTCATTTCCAAACCCCAGAAAGCCTCTTTAATACTTAGTGACTCTGAAAGGTTACACAAGCCCCCTTCAACAGACAACAGATTAGAACTCAACAATATGAATGGCACAACCACTTTTATAAAACAGAAGCATATAATCACAGAATAATATAGGCTGGAGGGGACCACTGAAGGTCATCTCGTCCAATCCCACATCCAAATCAGGATCAACTTAGAGCAGGTCGCTCGTGGTCTTGAGTAAATGTCCAGTCCATTTTTTAATATCTCCAGGGATGGAGACTCCACAACCTCGCTGGGCAATCTCTTCCAATTTTTCACTAGCCTCATGGTGAAAAATGTTTTCCTAATATCCAACTGGAATTTAACATGTTCTAAGATGTGTCCTGTCACTGTGCATCTCTGAAAAGGGTCTGGCTCTTATCTTCTCCCATTTATTCATCAAAGTAACACATATTTCAAAATGAATTTGTCCCATCTACAAGCCTGTCTATTTTATAATTAAATAACCCAGTGGCAAAATGCCTTTTGACCCCACTAATCATTGTTTTCAAGGAAAGGAAATAGACTTCTATTTTCAGCAGGTGTTTTAGCTCAGAAGAATGGCCTCTGCTGCATAGTCTACACTCCCCATATAAGGTAAAATAATATATTATAAAGTAAGTAAAAGTTGTATAGTTTTTATATGAACACACAGTTACACAGACTGACCTAAGAAGCAAGGAGACCCTAACACTGAAGCTGAATCAATAATATGTAAAAGTGTGACTACATCTAATGTTAATCCTGGTTCATCTAAGCATCTCTTGTTCTTGTTGCTTCTTAATCAAGTAATGGACAACTTCCCCAAGAAAGTGCCCAACTGGTGCAAGACGGTGCCACCTGCACTTGGTTTCACACAGATAAGCAAGCAGTTTAGTAGTGTCAGGTTGTATGTCACTGCCAATAAGCTCTCCTCTTGAGTTATACGAGAACCTTGTAATAGGTGCAGAAAAATGAATACTGTATAAAGAGATTACATAGTGGCATGGTGAGTCAGATTAGCTTGCTGAATGAATAATTTTTTTTTTTCCCTTGGCTTAGCTTCCTGTGAAATCAGCAAGCTGATCTGATTCCCTAGCATCTGTGCAACTGCTCATGGTGGGAGTATGTGTTCTGGGATGGGAAGGGAAGGACAGGACTTAGCAGTAGCATTTAGTGAAGCTGCACCTTAAGGTCTAAAAAGATCAGAATGTGATCTGCACTTAATCAATGGCTTATATTGTATTTCAGTATTTGTATTGCCGGCAACAACATTCATAATATCCAGAGAACTGTGAATTGCCTATAAGCAGACTCTTAGGCTCCAGAAGTGACTAAAATTGACTTAGATATCATGACTCTAATTTTTTCCTATTAATGGGTTATGTTTCTGCCAACTTAGCAGGCTAAATCAGCCCAGCACAAGCTTTGATCAGTGCTGGAGCTGCAGGAAGGTGTGGGGATAGTACTGCAACAGCCTGCAGTTACACTGGTTTAAGCTGCTGTGGAACCTCAGCTTCAGCTTCACTTGGGAGGGACAGTAAGTATTTATAGCTGTGGTCAGCAATTACAGCTGAGTCTTACTCTTCTACTGTAGAGGAGTTTATTCAAAGGCAGAGGAACTGAAAGGGCTTGCATTTTCCAAAAGCTGAAAATCATAGTGCCATAAGCACTTATAACAGCATTTATGTTTTCGTATGCTGCTATCGATTACAGAACTGTTCCCCTGTACCAGTTCAGATCTAGCCCAATAGATGTTTCCCATCTGCATGGCCTTTATATGAGACCAGGCTGATAAGTTCAAATTCCAGCTCACCTGCCACTGAACCAAGACCTCATTATCCCCATTACTCCCTCAGAACAGAGCTGTGAAATGCTGATAGGGGAATACACATAGACCGTTGGCTTGGTGTTGCCCTATGAACACGCTGAAAAGTTTATCCACTAGGGATGTCAGGTGGACTCCATAACTAAAAAGAAATACCTAAGTCACTAGAAATAATACATTTCATTTGTGAGGCTGAAGAATATATGGATATACAGGCACTTAGTTAAAAGTTAAATTGTTTCTGAATATACAAATATAATAATTCAGATGCAGTGTCACACAGAGAAATGAATTCTATTCACAGAAACTGTCAAAAGTTACCCCAGATCAGGCTGAAGACTGGAAATGCTGAACGTTTTGTGAAATTATATATTCCTGGAGATTTAATATCTTTTTTTGTTCTAACTTTTTTAATACAATGTCATAAGAACAAAAATATTTTTCTTTGTAACATACAAGTCAAAATAATGAAGTCAAAATTAAATATTCTGATCTTTAAAGGTTTTTTTGACTTAACGCTTCTTAATATTTTGTCTTATAAACAGAGAATTATGTTACTGTGAAATGCTTTAAATCAACCAATATTAACTAGTGTATGCTTCAAATTTGACATTACAATTGAAAACTGATTCATCAAAAATTTGTGACACGCTTTACTTGTTAATCAGAACATACCCTGCTAATAATAAAGCTGAAGTTCTCAAAGCAGCCTAGCAAGACTTTGTTCACCATAAAATCAGCTGCAGTTTTCTTGTAACAGTGTGGATGCATCTACTGTAGGCAATGTAACATAACACTTTTTTTGAAAAAGGTCTATTTTGCGTGTACTGGAGAGGCACTTTACATATTCAACCAAATAATGCCAAACTTCCCCTCACCCATTACTGGAACTCAAGTTCAAATCCAAAGTGCAAGAAGAAGCAAATGTCCGGTATTATCTCTCCAGTCACACAGCACAACTGTATGATCACTGCTCTTAACCTATGTTTCTGGAGGAAAGAGAAGCTTGTTCTGGAAAAGAACAGGGCAGGTACAGGACTTCTCAAATATGGTTTACACAGATAAGATAAGTGTATAGATAACAGCTTGACTTCTAGATAAGATAAATTTTCAGACCAGAAGGTTTTAACAGAACTCTAACAGGCACTCTACTTCCAACTTCAAAGTTGGAATTTATCCATGAGAAAGAAATATACCCTTTGAATTGTCCCTAAATGACTGTCGAGCGTCTGAGACTCGTCTTGGAAATCAGTGCCACAGACTTCCAGTGAGTTCATGAACTGAGTTGGCTCACTATTGGGCCCATGAAACCAGGACAAGGTAAAGAGAGGAAATGTGCAACAGAGAGCAGGCAAGCAGTATTGAGCTGCCAAGACTGTCTCACTTCACCTTGTGTAACATCATCCTGATATGCTTTCTTTCCCAGGAAGCATCACATACGTCTGTAAATTCAGCATCTCATGACTGTCCAAAGTTCTGCAGGATCCCTTTATCTACTCCCTTCCCAGAAGACCATAGAAGAGTCATGCCATGGAGAAGCACTCAGCTTCAGAAACTTCCATCTCTTTGTCATATGTTCACACGGCATGGTCTTCCACTTGTTCCTTGTAGCTCCTCTGCTAGTTGCTCCATGGGGATGGATGGTATTTGGCAGACAAACAGATGTCACTAGATCATTTTCAAGACAGCTTCTCAGAAACCTTACCAGGCACGACTGCTAACTGTAGTACATCATAATATCCTTGCCCTCGGTAAATCTTGAGATGAATTCAGCACACAGTGCAAAATGAATATGCTAATATAACATGGAGGTGGCATTTAAAAAAAAAAAAAAGCTCAGATTTTACCTGATCTACTCTCAGACACAGAAAACAAAAATATTTCAATCATCTGCTACGGTAGTTTACACTATTGGTGTAAACTGTTGACTGTTAGGTTCCAAAGGGTTATAACTCAAATCTTGACAACAGCTGAGCAACTAACCTGACAATGCAGCACTGCTAATGTGGGGCAGGCAAATCAGGTGATGCCAGTCCTTCTAGGCCTTCCTACAATGCATTTCTCACCTGTTTTTTCCCCCCACTACCTACCTATTTTTTCCTGACACTTCACTTTATTTATGCTTTTTTGAATGCAGCTGCCTCCATTTCTTTAGAGTTCTGGGATGGAACCTGAACAAAAGCATGCATTTATTCCAATGCAACCTTTATTAAGCAGGGCAAAATGTATATCCAAGGTCAATAAAGCCAAAGGGAAACAATTCACTTTCCAGTCTGATAGGAATCTTTTGTAATTTGAGTCTGGAAAAGTAACTAAATTAAAAAGATATATTGGACACTGGAGGAAATCAAACTGAAACAGAATTTTCCTCCTCCATACATTTTTTCCACTTTTTTGATTCTCCCCCCAAATCCTGCTACAGTGGATCTCATAATTCAGTAATATAGATTAGGTCTTTGCTACAACCTGTTAACTGTGCTAATTATTAAAATCTAATTTAAAAATGTCTTTTCTTCTATTGCTGACAAGTATTTAAGCTGTTTGGGGAATACAGAAATCAGTAGCACAGTCATCTTGAAAAATGTGACAGGTGGTGTTGACTTCAAGTGGTGTTACAAATGTCAATATGCTGACCCTTATAACTTATACTCTTGCCATAGGATATAATTCTGTGAAAAATACAATGAGTTATTCAGTCATTCTGGCTGATCCTTCATCTCTGATGTCTCACAGAAGAATAACCTTTAGAAGAGAGATTTGGAGGAAAGTCCCCATTGAAGAGTGAGAGACAAGTATATGTGCTTTTTTAAAGAACAAGAATATTACATCATTTTGTCAGTAAAGATATTTGTGTAAATTTTAATGAAGTTTGTTTATACCTATTTTCCAAAATAAACTGACTAATGAAAGGAAGAGAATATAATTTTGATTGACCAAGGAGAAAGACTTTATACTGTAAGTTCATAATAGCAGAAGGAAAAGCTAAGTCACCCTGAAAGAATGGCCTTCAAATGGTGATGATGTATCTTCCTGCCAGTTTTTCAGATAAACTATTTTTCTGTCTTAATATGAAACCATATACATAAAGCTTCTATTAATAAATTAAATATTAATAGATTAAAAAGTTACATAGACTGCAAAATAAGTCTCTTAAAGTGGAAAAGAGCCATATATTTGGTTGCCAGGCAAACTTAATTCTAACTGCTTATGCCTCCAGCCTGCATTCAAAAATGAGGCAAAGAACCTGCAGGAAGAGAATTATCCCTGCTTGTAATAAATCCATTTGCCTTCCAATGGCTCCTCCCACAGTACCTTCAGGCATCCAGCATACCCTAATCACAGGCTGGAGAAGAGGTGGATGGTGCTGTAGCTAGTTCCCCACTACATGTGTGTGACTAGCCAGCCAACACCATAAATTTGCCAAATAATAGTCTTAAAAAACAAGCAAGCAGGCAAGCAAACAAACAAAACCCAAAATACTCCCACCCCAAAACAAACCAAGAAACAACCCATCACCAAGAAACAGTTGAACTTTCAACGAAGGTACTAACTTGAGTCTTCCTTCAGTCTCATTTCATGAACAATGTATGCATTTAAGGTCTTTTCAGCTGGTAATTTGAACAAGAGCCATGATTTGCAGTACATCAGGTAAAAAAAGCATCTGTAGATGCTTGTCAATGCTTGTCCATACTGACAAATGCAAGTCAAGGAAGACAAAGGGCAATTTTATAAATTTCCTAAATTAACAAAACATGAACAGACTTTCTGGAACGAAGAAAAGGATTATTTCTATTCTGAGATTAGTCTCAGACGTGCTGTCAACAGTAGAGGGCTTAGCCATCTCGTAAGAAATGAACCATGCTTAGTGAGGCAAGAAAACACAAGATTAGTGAAGAGTTGTCTTCCTTCAAAGTAAGAATGGGCAGATATATTTGAAGTGATTAGCAATACCAGTACAGTACCTGAAGACACAGTGTCATCCTCAGAAACCTCAGTGTCTTTAAAATCCAAAGTGAAGGACCTGAAGGCAAATTTATAGCTGTAAGGAGCCTTCTTGCCTAATACATATTTGATCAAATACCAAAATGCACTATTGAAAACCTAAAATCAAAAAGAGGAAAAGCATTCAAAGAGTAATTCATTTTTAAAAGCTGATTTATATTGATTCTCATTATTGCCTCAAAACCTGTTTAGCTTTTATTTTTTCATGTAAAAATGAAGTCTTGAACTTCCTCTAACAAATACAGTATCTGAAAATTAGTCCCAACTGTAGGACTACAATGCTTCAAGCCAACAATCAAGAGAAAACCTGTTTCATGCCTGGCTTATTAAATACAAGACTGATTCTACAGCATAAGTTTTTATCATCCAAAAACATCTTAGCAGTTGATGTGAAGTGAGTTGATGGTCTCACACCAGAGGATAGAAAAACACATTACGATCACCATCATGACAACTGGCATTCTTATTAGAGGTTTTAGAACAGAGACCAACAACTGAACAGGCATGCTTTCTGAATTCGGAGGGAGCACCACAAGGAAAAGTAGGAATATATTGATGGGCAAGAGGGAAAGATTTGGTGTCCTACTTATATGACTAAACTGCTGCTCTGTTTTTATTCTCAGCATATTGATGCTCTTTAAAGAGCAGAAATCCAGTATCTTTTTCCTTCTTCCAATAGATGGAAATTTTAGAATGTGTTTTTCAGAGCTTGTTTCATAATTTGAATTGAAGAACATAGTAATAACTTATTGGAAAAGACATAATTTTTCTCTTTCGTTGTCCTTATTTTCAGATTTTTCTGATTTCTGGAAACATTTTATCCTAAGTTATATATTTTAATATTAATAAACACTTCCTTTATTTTGAAAGATTTAAGACTGATGAAGAAAGAATCTACTTTACCACTGTGCTGGTTTTGGCTGGGATAGAGTTACTTTTCTTCATAGTAGCTAGTGTGGGGCTATGTTTTGGATTTGTGCTGAAAACAGTGTTGATAACACAGGGATGTTTTAGTTACTGCTGAGCAGCACTTACACAGAGGCAAGGCCTTTTCTGCTTCTCACCTCAACCTACCAGCGAGCAGGCTGGGGGTGCACAAGAAGTTGGGAGGGGACACAGCTGGGACACCTGACCCCAACTGACCAAAGGGATATTCCATACCATATGGCGTCATGCTCAGCATATCAAGCTGGGGGAAGAAGGAGGAAAGGGGGGGACGTTCAGAGTGATGGTGTATAGTCTTCCCAAGTAACCATTACACGTGATGGAGCCCTGCTTTCCTGGAGATGGCTGAACACCTGCCTGCCAATGGGAAGTAGTGAATGAATTCCTTGTTTTGCTTTGCTTGCGTGTGCAGCTTTTGCTTTACCTATTAAACTGTCATTATCTCAACCCATGAGTTTTCTCACTTTTACTCTTCTGATTCTCTCCTCCATCCCTCCACAGGGGGGTGAGCAAGTGTCTTTGTGGTGCTTACTTGCCAGCTGGGGTTAAACCACAACAACTACATTCTTATGTTCAGAATAATTTTTCACTGTTTGTGTTAAACAACAGATAATTTCCGTATTTTCATTCTTGAATTACTGTCAGCTCAGTGCCTCTCATTTATCTCATTTCTGGTTTTTTATTCCTTTACAACTATTCACTCGTCTTCTTAGAGGGGGAGAGAGGAAGAGATATGTATGTTCATGCCTACTGAACTTTTCTTAAGGTCCCTAAGTTTTACACATATTTCGTATGAGCATATACATTAAAATTTGTGTTTTCCATTCAAGAGAGGTCAAACCGATTTTTTCTGTTGGACTTGGCATGAAAATTACCTCTTTCATGAGTGGTGCACCTGAAATCATTCTTTCTTAATTCTTTTGTTTTGCTGAATTTGAGCCTGGTGTCAAGCCCATGTATGAAAGCACTGGCCTAGGTGTTCTATTTTTTAATATTAATGATTATAAAAATATTAATCCCTTTCTTCTATTCAGTCTTCTAAAATACACAGTCTAAACTGCATGAGCTTTCTAGTACTTTGATGAAAGTAAGTGAATCTGGAATATATGAAGTACTGACTGTAGAAAAATCAAGTTATAGCAGTATTATCAACATTTGCATATACATAAAAATTAGCATATCTTTTACATAACTTTTTTGTTGCAATCTTTTATAATATTGAAAAGCTACAGTACAGAGATCTACAGAAAAGTGTAATGTTTTCATCACATATCTAAAGACCTTTTAATTTATTACACACACAGAGCAGAAAAGTTGAACAAGAATGTTGCCGTTTCAAAAAACAAAGAAAAAGAACTCAGAAATACTGTGAATGAAAAAAACCACATTACTGTATTCAGTAATATAAGCTGTAATAACGTTTTCCTGTGCCATCAAGATTAGGCACACCAAGGAATCAGTCTAGCTTTTCTGCATTTCAAGTAGTGTCTTTTAAATCAAAAATTAAGTCATAAAATAAAAGAGCTTATGCTTTCTGCCCCAAAGTGTAGCAAGCTAAACTGACAAAATTAGAGACTCAAATTTAGAATGCGCTACTCTGTGCATATTAAAATTTGTTCATATTAAAAGAAGATAATTATAGAACACAGTTGCAAGTTATGTCATTTGGGCTTACACTTAATAACGAATGTCACATTTGGAGCACTCAGGAGGTCCTTTTTAAAAGCATAGTCATTGGTTTGAAGAGGGCAATGACAATGTTAAGCTGTTAGCCAGCTTCTGTAGCCTTTAGATATGTGTTTATTAAAATTGTTTGTTCACCTTGAAGTGTTCTTCAGCCATTCCAGTACCGTGGAGGCCAGGAGGACAATGAGTTAGTTCCAACTCCTTCAAAGCTTTAGAAAGTTCAGGCTTACTGCTGAAATTATTTATCACATTTCCAACAGCTTTCAGGATTGCTGTAGCCTGTTCTGTAAACCGGTAGCTCTCCTGGAGAGAGAGAAGAAAAAGAACAATTGTTAGAAAGATTGCTTTAAGATTTGCTTTTGTTTTCTTTCTGGGCTGTGACAGCATACAAGCATTTTTTCTGTGCTAAGTACAAAACTTTTCCTAAGTCAAGTAATTGTTATTAATTTTATAAACTGTAAAATCAATTCGGTCTCTGGTATTCAAAAGCATAAAAAATTTTCACTGATTTTAGCTATTGAAATAAAAATGTTACAACACTATAACAGGCAGCATAACACACATTTGTTAAGGATTTTATTTTTCCTCTATCGTTAGTTCTAGTACATTTAATCAAAAATAAGATGCACATAGAGACTTTCTACTGCAGTGATAATAAGTCTCTTGTTAGTTGAAATGCACAGCATCTCTTCTATTATAAAAGGACAGATGAGTATTTGTATCCCGCTGAAAACAACATCCAAATACATGCTGCCTAAAGCATCATTAGTCTTCATCAGGATCTCTGTGCAAGAATGTGGACACTTTCCTGCAAATGACACACTGCAGAGAAATTGCTGTCTTCAAAAAAAAGTGCAGAGAAGACCCCAGGATATAATTCTGCTTTATTTTCTTCATGAGGAATAGCTTTTCATCCACAATCTGAAGACAAAAGGATAGTACAGCCGCAAGACATTTTTAAAGGCCCAACTTGTTATATGTAAACTTCTTTGCTACAATAGATGTAATAAATTTGCCTAAGTTGCTTTAATGTCCTATACATTGCTATATAAATTTGCTGTTACACTCACCTTTCAAAATATTTTGGCACAACGGTGCTCTAGAAGCTATACTCCCTCCCCTCAGTGCCCATGACAAATATTTGGGCCTACTGCTTGCCAAAGAAATCTTGAAAATATGGCTGGCAGTGATATCTGTCTGGATTGTAGGTAACGAAGAATAGAAGCTGTAGTAATTACTCCCCTGGGCCTCTTATCTCAGCTATGAAAAGTTATTTGAATCAATTGTTCATTTTAGGTATAAAAGCTACTCTGGGACCCAGTGAGTAATATGTGACCTCATGGGACAAAACAAACTTTACTGATGTGACAGTTTATTTTACTAGGCAGGTATTTTTGAATATTAATTAATATCTGTACGTGTATTTTATCACTTTTATCACATGCCTCAAAAAGAGAGCTTATACAATACCTCTGACATCTTTTTCAACAAGAGTATTTTTAACATTCCATTTTACACTGCTGTTCTATGTAAACCACAATACTACCCAATGCTTACTTACATATTTATATAAGACAATTATTGCAATATCCATCTCAGTGCCTGCTGTTTTGCAAAACACATTTCTTTTATGCACTCATCCATTTCATATTGAAATTAATATTATACCATTAAATATAATAACTCTAAATGAAGATCCAAGAGTACTTCACTTTAAAATGAAATAATAGTCAGAAACACCTTTATCACAATGCTTGACTAGTTCTGGTTATGCATACCTTTTCAAGACCTGGCATCACAGTATCCTCTTCTCCAAAGACACATGGCACCATGCTACACAGATGAATATGGTGCCCTATGGGAGAACTTACTGTGAAGAGCAATATGTGTCGCCTACATTGAAGGAAAAAAAAAATCCAAAAAGCACTTTTTCTTTTTTTAAATCACAGCAATTCTTAAACTTTTCCTTTCATACATTTGGCAAAAATGAATTCCATTCCTAGATATACTGGCTCTTCAAATCCTGCATTTCTATCTCCTTGCTTCTCAAGAACCTCCAAACATAGGGAGTAAGTGAAATCAGAGAAGTCACTATTTTTTTTTTTTAATTTATTTGTTTCAGTTTTATTCTGGTTTTCTTTAGCAAAATAGGTAGTTTCACTATTTCAGATGGATACAAACCCGAAGTTTTTCAGTCAGGATTATAGTTAGTTACACTTAAAAACATATTTGCTCTAGAAAGCTTAGAGAAGTCAAGTGTTCTGGTCACACATTACTTAGATCATAATTTCCATGTTTGCCTTGACAAAACCAGAAAAAATTAACACATAATTGTGTCAGGTTAGATGAACACTACAGAGTGACCATTTTACAGAGCAACTGTGGGCCAAACCACTCAACCGTAACCTCCAAAGGTGTCAAACAACAGAAATTCATTATGTCTTATTGGGATACACTAATCTCAGCTCATTCTGGTTTGCCTGATCGTATCCTATAACAGATTGCAATCATAAAAGAAACCATTCCTAACTATAGTTATACAACACAGGAGATTCATGCTCTTCTNAGTTATACAACACAGGAGATTCATGCTCTTCTCTCCAGTCAACAATGTCCTGCAGTCCCACTGAAATACTTGAGGAGCTTGCTGCTATCAAATGGCGAAGCTTCACAGTCTTATATCATTGTCACAACGGGATTTAGCTGGAGAAGTTCATCCAGGCCACAGCTTCAAAGTGTTAACCAGAGATCCAGCAGTGAGAGTCAGAGGAGAGTTACCCCCCACGCACACACTCACACTTTTTTAATTGCATCTTCTTGTGAGTGAAATCTGAAATGCCGCCTGGCCACCAACAGACAGGGGGAAGAAAGTGCCTTCCTGGCTTAGCAAGTCATTTCTCATTTGGAATGAAATGGTGGAACAGTCAATAAGACCATTTGTTTCCCATACCTGCTGTAAATTAAAGCTTCCTGAAAGCCTGCTGGCCTTGACTGAAGTAGAGAGAATCAAAGGTGAGAAGCTTATCAATTTGAGCTGCCTGTATCTCTGTTAGCTTTGAAATTTGCAGGTGCAAAAATATATACATTTTTGGCATCCCTACAGCACAGAGATATGCA
>WAAD01007283.1:1014-11356 GCA_013389945.1 Fregata magnificens
AGGGTAAGGAATGGCATTTTAAATCAACCCTTTAAGTGGTAGGAAGTGCAGAAGACCATCTACAGCAGCGTACTACTACTACTTAATGGCAGCACAGGTTGCTAGCATTCTAGAAAGCAACGATGATGAACTACATCAAAAGCAGCAAAATCAAGCCCCCGCAGAACCTTCTTTTTTCACCTGCTCTTCTGAAACATATCCCTACACCTTTGAAGGATGATTGCAGCGTGTTCTCTGCAGGGACCTGTATACCAGATTTCTACTTCTAGTTTGACACAGATTAAACCTATTGATCTTCAGAGTATGCATTCTGCAAGTTATTTATTATGCAAGCTGCTGTGGAGGTGGTCCTTTGGGAAAATTGTGTGTGTGGGAGAGTAGAGTTTGATATTCTGCAAGCACATTAGGTTTGTTTTCAGATTTTGTGTCAAGGCTTCTAGAGCCATGTATAGGCACCTTCTCTGTTTAACAACAGAGCCCAGANCACCTTCTCTGTTTAAAAAAAGAGCCCAGAATATTAAAAAAAAAAAAAAAAAAAAAAAACAAACAAGAAAACCCACCAAAGACTCACTTTTACATTTCATGCTAAATGAACATGCAGTCTTACTATAATTCTAGATCAGTCCTCTTGTGATCCAGACTCGTTTGACAAATGATACGCAGGAAACAATAGATTCACTCGCTAGGCAGTCTCAGTCTAGAATTCAACCTACTGAAAAATTCGGTTCATGACTGGGAAGTTGCACCACCATATNTTTTTTTTTTTTTAAACCAGAATTTTACAAATGGAGAATGGAAACGAAGAGAGCAGGTAATCCCCTAAGGATAACTGCCTTGGCAGAAGAGAAAATTAAACTTTGTCCCAAGTCAGGCCCTAGGGCCACTGCAGCATCCCTTCACTGATGTTCTATAATCCTTTCCTCTAATCATTTAAGCGTATTTAATTCAGATCACAATACATATTTCTGAAGAATTTCACTGTATACAGAAGGAAGAATTATTCCTGGTAACACAGTCCCAGATGTTTAATCTTTCTTTTCCCCTCTACTTCTAACTGTTACTAACTTTAAAAGGCAGTAACTTTTTCTCAGTATTTAATAGGGCTACTTCTACCATTGCAACAAGTGGAAACAGAAAAAACCCCAGGCAGAGGGTTTGATCTCAGTTAATGTCATACGCCATCCTGCATAGCAGTCACTACCTAATGACTCAGAGAAAGATGGAAGTAACCTGCAAACGTGTCTAAATATAAGCTTCTAATTTCCAGTCAAGAAGTAACCCTGAAGCATAAAAGTGCAATTTTTTTACTGTCTTTTCAGTCACTGTTTTATTCTGGGTGGAGGAAGATATTTTTCCATTTGGTTGTAGCTGGTTAAGGAATGAAACTTGCTTATTTGAACTTGCAGATTAGTGGATGAGAATACAAATCCACCTGAGAAGTGTGAATCACAGGGTTCATGGAGATAACACTTATGATGAACTTCAGGATTTTTTCTGTGGGGAATGATTGAAATGCACCAACACCACAGCTGGGCCCTGCTGAAGACAGCCTATGACAGTAGTATAAAATCTGTTAATAAATCTTGAAGCCACAGCTGAATTCTATTTAAACTCCCACCAATTTGGTTCACCAACTACACAAACATTGCCACAGATGTATGGGTTAAACTCTTCCCACCCATTACTCAGGTGAGCATTTCCACTTCCACAGCACTGGGGATCAAAGACGACCTATGTTTAAAAACATAAAACAAGCAAAAAATTTTAAGAGGGCCTGAAGCAAGGAAAGGACCAAGATTTCAACGATTCCATCTGGAGAGCGGCCACAGACACCGCTGCACTGGCACTCCTCACCAGTCAAACTTCTCCACAGAGAGGGCAGTCAAGGCAAGCAGAAACATCTTGTCTGCCACAGAAGGCATGATATAAAATTTATACTCTGAGTAAAGAATATTTTCAATGTGACAGTCAACAACAGTTAATCTTTAATACAGAACTAACGTAAGAGGCTTGTGTTTCTCTGTTATTAAGGTGATGAAAAGGAACTGTAGAAGCAGCTGTTTTCATTCTAACTTTAAAGAAAGCAGTAAAAATCAAGAAAGAATGTATCAGTCACCTGGAACATTTGTCTCAACCACAAATGTAAACTTGAAGAACTACTAGAGGAACAGATAATTAATTTTACACACAACTTTAAAGCATTGTTGCTGCTAGTAGTGACTCTACTTCTAGCTTTGGTTGTGTCAAAATATTTGCATATAAAACCAAGAATAATCAGTTGCTTTCCCAGGACACAACAGTATTTAAGATTTCATCAGTCTTCTAGTTGCATACAATTAAAGTTATTGAAACTCCAATTTGCTTGTATACTGGCAGGCCAAGAGTCACATTTCTGCCTCCACCTGAGATGGTGGTTAGAAGCAATACGCTGCAGAGAATTCTTTCAATTTCAGACAGTCAACATTAACTACCAAACTGGCATGAGATTTGAGAAGGAACAGAAAAAACTTCAGAAGTTAATTTTAACATGCGTTTAGTAGCATTCTCACTTTGACACCGAATTCCACATGATTTCAATGTGATTTATAACCATTATGGAATTAAATCCACAGCACAGGAATTCAGCTGGAGGCTCCTATGAACCTGAACCTATCTTAGCCTCGCAAGCCCTCGGCATTCCTGTTGCAGCAGCAAAGCTGTAACTTGGCCAGCACGGAGAGAGCAGAGGCAGAATCAAGCCTGCACAGAAAAGTTGTGGCAATGATGCAGAGTACATCTGTCATGGAGAATTACCCTAAAAATACCGAAACATGCACTACAGCTACAGGCTGCCAAAGCCACAGAAAGCTTTCATATCTACTAACAGCCTAGAGTACTTGGGGTCTGAAGAACATAGCAGCAGTAGTTGTTAAAGGACACAATTTACTCCAAAATTCACATGAAAGTTATTTTAACCTTCTTTTGGACAAGTGAGATTATTAGACCCTTCAAGGGTATGACAACTCTACCATTCCTGGCTTACTTTATATATAAAATTGTTTAAATGAAGGAGACTTTTTAAAGCATTCATCATGCTAACAAATAATAAGTTGCCAGTATGTCATTAGACTGCAAAAAACCAACTCATTAAGAAACCCAAATGTTCCTATTGGCTTACCTAAAAATTAAAGGAGATCCTAAAAAGCAAAAGTCATTTAATTTTGTGCTTTATACAGTTGGATTGGATTAGAACATAGTAAGTATTGAAACGTTTGGTACCTGTAAACATGGCATGGAAGTAGGGGCTGCAGGCGGCTAGCACAACTCTATGCGCTGCAATTTCCATGTCTTCAGCTACTATCGTCACATCACACAGCAAGTTCTGACTATTTGGAAATATCAGAGAAGACAATTTCACATAAGTGAACTACAACAGAAAAACATACCATATCACACACAATTTCTTTTCCCATGCCCTCAAGAGGCAGGCAGACAATGTTGATGAAGCATTGTTTTTAAATGCGTTACACAACCACATGGCTATTAATCAGTCGGATTACAGATGGTGCTTGGGTACACAGAACTTTCTAAAAATCAAGTAACTGAATTGTGATTTCTTGCACAGAAGTTTTCTGCACTGAATAACCAAAATTTGTATCAGCCCAATTTGTAAACCTTCTCACTGAAAGTCCGGGCCTCTTTGAATAACTATGAAAGAAAAAAGAATTTGATATACACAAACACTAAAAAATTTGAGGTAAGAAATAAGACTTTACAGATAAAAAAGAATCCAAACTTCAATTGTGATGCCTGTGTCACATTACACTGGAAGCTGATGCCTACTTAATTGTTCAAAATCACTACTTGATCACCTCTGTATTTACTGTTTTCCAAGCATTTTTTTATACACAGCCCATGCACACAATAGCAATTTTTTTTCCACTCTGACCAGTTTAGAATTTATTATGGTTAACTTCATATCTTGCCCAACCTTTTATCTTCATTACATCCATTTGCATTCTTGTCCTTTGTGACTGTAATACGTACTTCCTCCCTCTTCTGTTGCAATAAAGTAACATCTCATTTATAATCATTCCTAATACAGGTGTTTCCAATGCAGTTTACAGCCATTGGATATACCTCTTCCAGTTAAACCCACCACACCATGTACTCTTTATAATCCAATTTTCTAGATGGGAAGGGGGGCGGGGAGGAGGAAAAAAAGAAAAAAAAAAAAAAAAAAAACAAAAGATGTATAGTTTTACAGCTCCTGGGNNAAAAAAAAACCACACACTGCCCAAAAAACCACACCACCACAACACTAAAAGGCTGCCATTTCCCAGCATCTAAATGGCCATAGTCACAGTTGCCTTTTATTTCCTTCTCATGCTAGCACTGTCCCTGTAGAAGTAGCGTACAATCCACAAAACTCAGAGCCAGGGCAATAAAGGGAAGAGGGGAAAGTACGATTTAACAGAACATATTCCTTAAGGACAGAGCTAGAGCTGTACGTCAATCCATTGATCTCTATTGTCAGTACTTTTGAAAAGATGAATTTTTACCTTTCCTGAATATATATTGCAGTTAGAGTGCAGACTTCCTGATAGTTTGCAACTACCACACAGAGTTGTAGCAGAGACTGGGGTGAGCAGTTGCATTTTGCCCCGACAGAGCTAGAGCTCTCAGCCAAACTGCTCAGATATCCATCTCAGTCCAAAGAAAACTCCATGATCCCTCAGTCTCTGCAATCATCCAATTTCTTTAAGCACAGCCTCAAGTAAGGTGGCCTTGTGGAGGTCACACACCAAAAATTTTGGTGGCCACAACTAACCTTTGGGGCCATATTGCAATCCTAGCATTAGGATATTTTCCCTCTTTCATCTCCTAATACCTACAGCAACTATCTAAATCTGATAATAACCATGTTGCAGGCTAAACTTATCAAAAGAGATGTATAATATAAGGTAATGACCATACCCAGATGAAATTAAAACAATTCAGAGGAGCTTGAAAACCACCATTACATTTATTATACAAAAATTGAAACAGAAAGCCACACATAAGAGGTCACCAGACAACCAGCTTTTTTAGACACCTGCACTTATCCTGACAACAGGAACAAAAGGTTTCATACTTAGCTGCACAGAAATACCAAAGATAACAATGAAGCCAGAAGCAACAGAACTACATCAATGCAAAACTCCAGCTAATTCATTACATTGCACGTATAGAGACATAGTAACTTAGAGGTAGTACAGATACATGTCTAGTCTGGAACTGCATTAGGTGAATGAATATGCTCTGCGTTACTACAAAGCTGACAAGCTAAATAAACTACTAAATAAAGAAACAGGCTTATAAACTTAATCATGTACTCTGCTGCAAGCATCTTGTGGCTTCCACAGCAACTCAGCACCTTCATTTCATGAGAGCACAGCAATTTATTTTGGAAAAGCTTGCGTTCTGAAGCGATGTGGTACTAGTTTGCTTGCATAGNCAGGTTATTCTTCATTGGTTTATATAAAGGGCATAACCCACATCTTCAAAAGATTTTGGTAAAGTCTTGTATTTTGGATTTTATGAGGATTTTAACAAATATAGGTAAGGTCAAATTCCATTGTGATAAAAGTAAATTATAATGAAGAGGAAAGATAGGCATCAGAGAGTAATTTCTTCATATGTCAAGAACTAATTAGCTATCCTAATGATCTCTCTGACTCAGTGTTGAGGTGATGGTGAGTAATGAAATGACAAAAACTACCAAGGACAAAATTACTCAAATTTGTCAAAATTTGAAGGCACAGAAAAACCCTCTTATGAGCTAACAGAGCCAGGCAACTTGACAGCAGCCAGAAACGTAATATGAACTCACAGACTTAAGCAATCCAAAACCAATGTATTTTAGATGCTTAAGCAGATGATTTCTTCACTAGTTATCCACTTTCTGGAGAATACACCTCTGGCAAATGCCTGCTTGTGCTACACTAATGAAAAGAACTGAGATAGAACCCACTTTAAAAATGTAGTCAATAAAATCTAAAATATCTTTTACTTGATTAATATTAGGTCTTCATTTACCGTAATGAAGTCTGAAACATTTCTAAAATATTTCAGTTTATTATTTCAAACAAATAAATGCAAATACTAACATTTATAATCTTATCTAATTAGCACTTACCATTTTAAAAGCTGTACTCGGCTTAAACAGTAAACATCGCTGCATCAACTACCTTATTAAATAAGAACTACAGTTAAGGTTTGCATGGCACTGCTCCTGTTTCAACTTTAACTATTTATACATGTAAGACAAAATTGCTCAAATTGCTTCTACAGCAATTCGAATTTAAGTAACCATGGAAACTAAAGTATATTCTGAAAATAATTCACGGCCTTCAACAATGCAGTCTGCTGGAAGACCGTGCATCTTTACTCGCAACACAAGAAAATGCAGGTAAGGTTTCTGACTTCTGAAACTATTGTAAGATTCTTTCTGGAAAACTGTTTCTTCATCTAAACTCTTGCTCATCCTTAGGAAGTCATGGCTACTGGCTCTAGCCAGGCTCTATAAGGCTCCTTGAGACAGTGAATCTGGTTACTGGGATCCCTGAAAAAGCCAAGGGCATAAGTAAGGTGAAGCAACAAGTATCAGTCCTTCCAGCATAAGGTAACTAGGCTGTTAACATACTAGAAAAATAGTCTCTGTTCTTATCCCATCATCCTCAGGCTATGGAAGTCTTTGAGCTGGATTTAAGTCATTTATAGTCAGCGTATGATTTTCTCCAATCTTCCAGTACAGTACAAACTGTCACAGCCAGATAAATACCTCTATCTGATCACAGTATCTACCATAGTATTAAAGATTTACCCATAAGGAACAGCGAAGATCAAATGCAGAGGCATACTTTAATAGGGTATCAGTTGCTGTCTTTTTCAGGTGAAGCCTCTCCAGTTTTTAATCTTATATGGGAAGTAACAAAGGACTACAGGATTTTCACACCCTCCGGTATTATCTATGCTAGAGAAGTGTTTTACTTATTTAATTTCTCCATTGTTGCTGTTAGTTATAAAGCTGAATTACTGCCAGCGATAGTTGTGAGTCCTAATTACCAGAGCTCAGTTGTGAGCTCTAATTACCAGCTGTCACAGTTTTCAACACCATCTCACCTACTCATATGTAGAAAATAAATCAATACGGGTGCTAAGAACAGCATCAGCACCAGTCCCCCAGTTTTGCCGAAACCGATGGTAGTAGCACTCAAGGTCTTACAAAACTTTATTGAGGAAAGTTACTTTTAACATTTGATTTGAGAGTTTATCAATTTCTCCCAGGGGGCAAGCAAAAGATAGCTAAGAAAAGAAAGCGCACTGTCAGTTGGTTTACATTTGTTAGTCTGTGACCTATGTTTCCAGACTAGAAAATTTTAACATTTTTCCAGTTTGCAGCCTACCACAAAAATCGACAATAGATATATGAAAAGCTTTAGGCTCAACTAAAGAGTCACTTTTCATGTATTGAGGATCAACTACATACAAGACAGGATCAGTAGCTGTAACTCCTTAAATACAACCTCTAAGTATTTTTCAAGTCTCATAAACCTGGTTTCGATTAACTTATGAGGGGCAAAAACATACTGCATACATTACAGCTATCATCACATGACTATCATTCAGATATCGCTTCATTGCATGTTTAATCCTTCTCATCAGCTACATTTCTGGAACTGCATGCTCTTACTAAATAAACTATTATTATTAACCTAATGAATGCAAATGAAAGTAAAAATGTATTATGGACTCCAGGCAGATATATACAGTGAAGTAATACCTTCTTAATTCATTCATAACTTTAAAAGCTTTCTTCATGTGCCATGGATTTACTGTAACAGGACAGTGAATTTCAGTGTTATCATCTTTCAGATCCAAAGGCTTCTGATGGCAAAGTTTGGTACATCTGGAAAGAAAGAGAAAAAAAAGAAGAGAGTTAATACTTCTGTCTAATCTCCAGTTCTGTCACTCTTATTTTCTCCACCTTCATCTTGGAGGAGGAGAAGATTTGCACTTCAATTTATTCTTTACTCCAAGCAATTTAGGTTTCCCTATTACCAACAGTGTGGAGGAGTAGGTGGAATTCCCAAGGAAGTGATAAGTTGGTGACCAACGTTAGTGAGGTTGACAGAGGCACTCAGGGTTAACAATAATCTCCACTAAGGAAAACATGAAGACGATGACCTAGAATATTTCCAATAAGCCCTGAAGTGAGGGGAGCAGCAGAAGTTCGGGAGCTTTAAGCCTGGTGCCCATACAGATCGATGGCAGAACGCAGCATCCATCACCCTGGTCTCTCAATGCCTTCACCGTCTGCGAGACAAGAGCCACTCCCTGCCCCTCCACCAGGACCCCCCTTACTGGTTCACGCAGCTCCCAGTTCATCTCTGACAGGAAGACCACGATGACTACTGTAATTGTCCAGGCTTTCCCGAGCAGCAGCATGAGACACAGGTGAGTATGAGAAAAACTGGGTAGTTTTGCAGATCCACTCAATGTTTTGAAAAGCAGAAGTGACCAACTTCTTAATTTTTCTTAGTCTCAAAAGCCCCCCCAAAATAGCAAGAGAAAAATCAAGCAGTACGAAAAATCATTAGCTCTACCTACAATTATCTCTTTCTACATGAAATACCCAAGTTCTACAGAGACTAACTTCATAGAAAAATGATTATGTACACCCCTCAGTCACTAGGGCTGTCCAAACAGCAAGTGGGTTTTTCATGCCAAGCCAAGCCAATGAGTTTCGTGTTTACAATCACAATGTTATGCTTATGAGGCACATTACATTGTTTAGTATTTAG
This sequence comes from Fregata magnificens, assembly GCA_013389945.1. Classification (NCBI taxonomy): domain Eukaryota; kingdom Metazoa; phylum Chordata; class Aves; order Suliformes; family Fregatidae; genus Fregata; species Fregata magnificens. Next base: position 9,840 of record WAAD01007283.1, read on the forward strand.
AAAATGCTTAGCATCGGTGATGTTTTCACCTACACTATTGTAACCATATTCCTGAACCTCTGAGCTGGAAATAAGCAAAGCCACTGAAGTCACTTGGTGGGGCAACTGACCCTGGTACATCAGAGATTGGATTTCAAATGAAAACTCAATCTTACTTGCTTTAGGTAAATTGAACGTATGCATTGACTCCCATAATTCCAGCCTCTCTTCTACCATACCTAAAACTTTTTACTTGGGCACGTCTAAAGAAGCTTAAAGGAAAAATTCAACAATAATTTAAGTTTTTAACCTAGAACTCTATATTCTGTGCTCTACAACAACATGAAAAGCAAAATAGTTGGCTCTACTTTTCATGATTCCAAAACTAGCTACAAAATTTTGGAGCAAACAAGCATGAAACTGCATCAAGCAACAAAGGAATAGAAAAAGTATCTGTAAAACACTGGCTAACAAAGTAAGATCCATCTACAGAACTCAAACTACTGCCAGCTTACTACGTTGTACCATGAAACTGCTATGAATTAAATGTTTCATGCTCCATTTTGAAAATGACACAACCCATTACTGAAAGGGGCCAAGTAACAGAGAGCAATTTTGCATCAATCAGGAAAAAAAATCAAGTTACATATTATAGAGCACATACATATGCTGCTGTATGGAGGTAAAAAAAAAAGACATCCTATCTAGTAAACTTCTTTAGACTGAATATTACTCTTTTCAATTATGTGACATACATAGTGATCAGCATTCAAAAAAAATATACACAAAAATCAGTGACTTCAGGAAACATTCAAAACACCAAAGACTAACCGTGAGGAAGAGACCCAGCTTTTAATTATACCACTGACTTATCAGGTCCAAGATAAGAACACCTCTTCTATTGCACCTTTTTACATCCCAAAGCAATGCATCAGATACTGATGTGTACACATGTGCATATGTATACAGACTATATACGCATCACATACAGATATGCAAGAAAAGTCAGAGTTGCCTGTAAAGAGCTGCCAAGCAACCTGGACAGATGGAGGAGTTCCTATGAAGCGTAAATTCATTTGCTGAAGTTTCATTAGTTTGTCGCAAAGGATGACTTTGTTTTAAGGCAACGAAGGCTACAAAACCATCGGTCGTATGCCTGCTGTTTTGAGAACTGCTAGTCTGCCTGAAGTTACCGGAGCCTCTCTTACCATTTCACCAGCTGGGTGAAAGCTGTCTGCAACTGGTTCCCTTTGGTTTGTTCTCAAGAGCCTCACCCACAGTGTACCTGAAAAGGCAACCTCCTGAAGGCGCAGGACGAAGCCATGCTGAACCGGAGCATATAAAATCCTGGATGAACCCAACTGAAGTGCAGCTGGGAATACGCGGCTTGCCTAGCGCACCGCTACTAAAAAAGGTGCTTAACTAAATAACCAGAAACCCGATAGCGTGATGAGCATGACTGCTGAGTCAAACAGGGAGCAATTTGGGACCACATATGGAGGAAGCAGAAGGAGTGAGGGGGAGGAGGGGAAAAAAAC
>WAAD01007283.1:12121-23416 GCA_013389945.1 Fregata magnificens
GGGGCTGCGGGGCAGGCTGCTGCCTCTCGGTGGGGCAGCCCCGTCCCAGGGGCGAGCGGCTGCTCGCCCCTGGCCTTTGGGAAGAGGAGGACGAGTCGGTGCTGTTCCCCTCCGCTGGAAGAAGCGTCGCCTTCAAGGGGGATGAGGCTGGGTCCAGTGCCCTTCTCGGTCCTAGGACACCCAAGTGCACATCTCCCACCTCCCAAGAGAGCGGTGGCTCAGGGCAGGGCCGAAGAGCGACAGCCCCGCGCTGTCCTACGCGGGGACACGTCCCACAGAGCGCCCGAGGCAGGGTGTCCTCAGCACCGGGGAGGATGGCTTGGGGCACTCGCCTGGCGACACGGAGGTGCTCTAGGCCCTGGAGCCAGGAGTCTTGTCTTTTAGAAAAAAAAAATTAAAAGTGGTCACAGGTCTCCGTGAGGAGACCCACCCCCAGATGCACGCCGTGGAGGGGCGTCTGCAACTTCGGCGAGGAGCTGGCCTGACACCAGCTTGCGCAGGTGGTTGCAGCTCAAGCAGGGGCCGAAGCGAAGCCCAGAAGTGCATTGGGGCGGAGAAGAGGGATGCTGCAGTTGAAGACCAGTGCTCTAGTTCGCTGTGACCTGCTGTATCTCATCCGCCTTTATTTGATCCAGTCCAGCAGAACAGCAACCGTGCCGCTCAAAACAGCTGCCCTCCTGTCTCTAGTCACACAGTCACAAGCATCGCTGACATTTAGCATTAACTACTGGAGTTGTGTTTTACTGTTTGCTTAAGTAGCCTCTGTGATGCAGAATGGCAAAAAGAAACACTAACAGGATGGCAATCTATTTCAAAGACGTCTTTGTAAGCGACACCAATTCAAACAGTAATGAAAAATACTACATTTAGCAACTTCTGACTTGGGGCATTTGAGAAGAATTTACTGTACTTAAACCTCTGTAAGTTACTTCTAAATCTTAGGAAGATTGTGTAGTGGAAGATGTGTTTAGCAAGCTGAACACAATTCAGGTATTTAAGTCTGATAGTGTCGGTAAAAATAAAATGCGTCTTCACTGGAGTAAGAGATTTGATATTGACAAAGTAACTCTAAAACTAATAAATCTGTCACTAACTGACCAACACTGTTTTTCTAAGAGTGAGAGGAGTTTGAGGACAGCACATTTTAAGTAGAAGGCAAAACAGAAAATGGCAGGGTCATTTTGGGTGAAGAATATTCTAGATGGATACATAAAGCTTTCACCAACGTTTCTAATAAAATCACAGGTTATTAAAACAAAATTTATTTTAATTTACTATTTCATGTTTGCTAATCTCTAGTAGTATTCTTCACTTGGAAAATGCCATTTTAGTTTTCTCAGTTTACCAATCCTCTTTCACTACACTGTGATGTTTGATCTGGGAACACTTCAAAATTTTTTCAATGGGTTTCCACTGGAGGTTTTTCCAAATTAAATAATCACAATTGTTAGTGCCTGTTTTTACGAAGTCTGTGCTTCATAACAGCTGACTTTGTCTCTTCTCGAGAGACAACTAGATTTGCCTCTGAGTTGTATTGGAGAAGACAAGCTACTTGTTAAAGGTTTGAAAGACACAACAAAACCTTCTCACAGGGCAGTCTGCTCCGAAGGGGCCAGCTAGCAATAATGCACTCTGAAATGGAGGTTTAAAATTCAGCCGGCTCTGTGTGTCATAGTGTCAGCGAGTTCTGAGTTCATAAGCAGGTCTGGCCTGGGTAGATCAGAGAGTTGCTGATGACTGTCACATCGTACTTTCAGGTTTCTGTACCCTAGAGTAAACTCCTGTACGTGTTATGTTGTAAGACAAGGATCCTAACTTTTCCTCATCCACAAGACCAAAGTGAATCCTACTAGTAATAGACTGTGCTGTGTTTAAGGGTCCACATTAGACTATGAAGTCATTGTAAACTTGTCCAGAAGCTGATGAGGGGTTTTGTACACTACTCGCATATAGATCCTGCAAGCACATAGGCAGCTGCAGATTCTGCCCCTTGTTAACACGGCAGAACTGTTTAATAATGTTCATTCTTATATGAACATTAAGCATTTCCAACTCCTGACTTTTCTCGTTTTCTTGCAGTGTCATTTTGGCTTTTGAGCCAAATGTTTAACATTAGTTGAAGTAACTTCTGTGATGCAGAACATCAAAAAGAAACACAAACAGGGCAGGGTTCTGTCTTTTTTTTCTAAAATTATGTCTTTGTACTTCAGTAATCCTGAATTCCTGAAAGGAATCATGAACAGCTGAAACAAAAATGACTGCATCCAAAATACATTATGTGGTTATGGCAAAACAACTTATATATCTAACCATGAGAAAACACATCCTTTAAATACAATGTTTGGATTTTTATGGGATTCTGCTTGATCCAATACCTCTTCTTAGAAAAGAACTTTTAGAGAAAAAAATTATTTATATATATGTGTGGGTGTATACATGTAGTTTTCAAAGGAAATAAGCTACATTTCTTAACTATGATGAAACAGCTGCCATTTTTGTTTATGCTGCAGCAATTCAAATCACTGCATTTACTGAGGAAATTCCCTATCATGTTTAGGGACTATCCCTGTAACAACTCCTGGTCCTTTCCCACTTGTTTTAGAGAGTTCCAAAGAAATGCTGCCAGCGCTTACTAATGATTGCACGGTTCTTCAGATATATTGACACCACAACTACTTTACTAATATAGAAATCCTGATACTATACATCGGTGAAATACATTCACGGAAAGTGAAGCTATGCCAGCAAAGCTCTGCTTTCTAGCAAGACAGTTCCACAAGTTATACAGTCCTACAAATGGAATAAGCGATCCTGGAAAAAGTCAATGTAACTGCATGCATACACGGTGTTTTATAAGCATCTTAAGGGATCACATACCATGCTGACGTGGTCATGTTGGAAGAAATCTGTATTAGATTGTGGACACTGAAATAAGGTCTTACCAGTATCTTTAATTGACAAACGCAGGTTAGGAAGACCTCTCCAAAAAGGACAAAAGATACATTTGTAAGAACATTTACTCTTGTTTAAGATATTAGAAGACATAGCTTCTTAATGATTTTGGCAGAATGCTTATGAGAAGATGCTGCTAAGGCTGGGATTCTTTTCATGAAAAAAGAAGAAAGGAAGGGGCTAGAATTGGAGACTTAAGTTCCTGTCTGTATTGCTATTGCTTCAAACAGAAAAACAAGGTCCTTCCTCACTTTGTTAGCAGTCATCCATTATACTTGTATCTCACTGAATTTAGTCGTGGGTAATTTATGTATAAAATTTATGTAAAAATAAGTATGTTTTCATCCAAAATAAGGTAATGAGGACACATCCTTTTCTTCTCCTGTGCATTTCAGCCCCAGTAACATTACCGTCCAGCAACAGACTTTTATACAACCAAGGCCCCTGCATCTAAATAGATCCACAAGGACCTATGTGGAATTCATGACAGGACTTGAGGTCAACACAGACGTTAGCTATTACTGCATTCTTTTGTCTAAGCACTAATATCAGCATTAATCCAGCATTAACTAATCTTAAAAGGCCTTACTCTAGTGTAAGAGACTCTTCCCCACCCCCCCCCGCCCCCCCGAAGAATGGAATATTTAAAGTTTCAGAGAACCATTGAGCTAAGGACATGAATGCAGTTGAGAAGAATTACATTGAAAAGTAACGTGAAAAGCAAAAGCAAGAAAGTGCATGCAGCAGACTGAGAAAGGGACCAGATTGCAGAAGAATATGTACTGGAGAGTAGGCAGAGAGAGAAAAAAAAGACATGTAAATTGGGAATGTGAAATAAGGAATAGCAAAGCAGCTGCTATCAAAAATAAATTGTACTGTGACCAAAATCAGTTAAATACAATTAAGCATGGATAAAAATATTTAGTCTTTTCTAGCACTATTCTTCTGTGTAAGCAATTGCTGAGCACTAAGAATGATACACACTTAATGAAAACAGGTGAACGGTAAGATTTATTCTGTAAAGTTCATGGACCTTATATAATGATGAAAATTAGTAACTAAGAACTGGCTTTTCAGTGTTCAAAACCAGACATGGTGTAATTTCCAAGAAGACTTGATATGGCACGCAGCCTAGTAAACAGGCTTTAAATACTCCAATCCTAGTCTTGCAAAAGGGCCAAATAAAAAGCAAATAGTATGAAATTTCTGAGTTCTATTCAATGGAGAAGTCAGATCCTTGTGGTCAGTGCTGAACAGTGCAATGTTCCTGTAGATTACAAGTTCATTTTTAGTGCCACAGAAAAAGGAAGTCCTAGTTCAAGCAAGCATTATGAATGGAAGCAAGTGTAGATCATGGCTTTGATTCATATTAGTACTGCAAATTACTAAGGTGCAAAGTAGAGATCTTGATGAGCAGATCTGAGGCCTGGTGCTGCGAAGGTTTGGATTTCACATATGGTGTATCCTTGAGATGACTGTGGAAGAGGTGGACCAGCTCCTACTTTCAGACTTGTGTTGCTTCCTGTGCACTGGATAAGGCAATTGGGTCTCTATACTGAGCGGGTTCCATTCACTGGAACAGCAGAAAACCCAGCAGAAATTATTGGATTTCACCTTGTAGCCATGCGTGATGCAAAGGTAGCAGCAGAAACCCACAGCAGGGATTTCTTGGGGAAAGCCGGACCATCCCAATCAGCTGCAGGCAAAGCTGATGATGGAGCTCCACCCTTCAACACAGAGTGACACCTTACTGAAATAAGTTCTGCACAGTTTTTGTGTACAGCCTACACAAAAAAAAAAAAGAAAAAAAAAAAAAAAGGATTTAAAAGATCCAGGTTTTAGCAAACAATATATCATGTGAATAAGCAGGACTGTTAGGGTAGCTGGTCATTGGTGTTTTTTTCCTGATGAATTTACTCTAAAACAGTGTAGATTATTCTCATGTTCAGTCATAGTTGTTTAACTTGTCAAAACATTATTTTCTTGAAAAATAAAGCAAAAGTAGTTTTCTTCATAGATAATAACAGTAAGGTATGGTACTATACCTATCAGTGCAAGTCCATCAAAGTCAGTGTACTTCTGCTCCATCATAATTATTCTCCACTCTAACAGCAATATTGTAAGATAGTCCTAACCAATTCAATCAACTATTACACAGCTTCTTGAGAAGAAAACAGGTACAGCTAATTAATTAACATTACACTTAAACAATTGATATGCTGCCATCTAGTGCTTACTGGATGCACAACCATACAGAGAAATTGTATTGATTTCAATAGTTTTTGGTATCTATGATTGGCCTATAGCAAAAGAATAGGTAAGCTCACCAATTTGCATGTAGACGCGCATATAGTGAGCTTACCTAAGAACAGTAATTAGGAGCAATTTGCACTGTGAAAAGTGACACAGTACACTGAAAGAATCAATCTGAATACATATTGTTTCATATGCATATAAATAAGACTGGAGGAACAGTATTTGCAGAGTCTACAGCACTTGAGGGGGCATTCAGCGAAAATGAAAAATGCTGTAGGCTGGGAAAGAGCAAGTGGGATATAGTTCACACATTGCACAAATTCTTTTGTTGTACAAAAAGGCAATGAAATCAAAGACATTAACATATTAAAAGATTATGTTCAGGGAGTCATAACAATAACAATCACATAGGTGTAGTTACTGCATATAATTTTGCGCTGACAGATTGTTCATAGAAAGTGAAAAGCATATCATGCTGCTATTCAAGAAATTTAGTAAATCCTTGTTTGGAATAATCTTTTTTTTTTTTTTGTGTAAGAAAGAGTAGAAGGTATTGCAAACTCATTGTAAAGATTAAGAAAAGAGCTCAGGATCAGTACACTTAACTATGCAGAATGTCTAGTAAAATTGGACTCCTATTACATAAAAAAAATGAAGGGGAAATTTAAGCCAAAGATGAAAGTATGAAAAAGTTTATTCCAATAATTCTGGTACAAGCAGATGCTCATACCATGAGTATTTTATTATGGTGTTCCTGGAGTACAATTTTCACTGGCATCAGGGAAAGTCTCTTGCCAATTTTCCTATGCAAAAGCAGAACATTGTGATCTGGACTAATATACCAGGGAAAAATAGGTATCCTCAGAATCTAAAATATTCCAAAGACCACCTTGTCAGAATGCTAATATTTCACCGTACAGCCTAAAAAGTTGGTTTATGCAAGCTAGTTCTTGGCATGTTCATTTTAAGATTTTCAGACAAAATACTTAGAGAATGGAAAAAGAACTGTGGGGGGTGAAACCGCTAATTTTTCCTTGAAATTTCATCCTCTGTCTTTATTTTAATTTTATCCGTAGTTTTCTTGAGGCAAATTATCTCAAATATTCCTCTTTTTCAATGAAAATCACCCTAGGTGGTATATAATCTAAACCGAAATATTTTCCAAAACAGCTCTGCATTTCCCTTTATATAGTTCAAGTAAATGCTTGTCATATTGTGATGGCTTTATAATACAATATAAACAGAAATGTGATTTTGAAAAATCAGAAGAAAGTGATAAAATTCGTAGTTAAAACTACTCTGCAGAGGGAAAACTTTTCACTCTGCAAATTAGGCATTTGCTTAAGCCCTAAACCACTTAAAACTCTCAAACTCATCTTTAGTGCAAAGATACATTGTGATACTCTGTTTCGAAGTTTGATTTACACTTCTAGTGTATATTTCTAAAAACAAATATGAAATCAAGAGTTGTATCCCTTCTTTAAACTCAATTTATTTGCTTTTGAATATAGCTGGAAATTCAGTAGGATTAAAAAAGTAAACAAGAGTACCCATTGCGTTGTTAATTTTTTCCATTCACTGTTATGTCACGTCCTTTATCTCATCTGCATTAGGCAGTCCAAATTCTCTCTCTACAGATATATTAACTTCTATCTACCTGTTTTCACCAGTCCTACCTCTGGACTTCGTTATGGACGCATAGGACATTTTGCTAAATGGTTTGTACTAATAGATTAGCTGAATTAACCAATGGCCACACTAAGCCTCCAGCATTTAAATTTGTATGTTAATTGGCGAAAGACTGAAGGAGTTTTTATTAATACCAGTGTTATGCTCTTCTCTTGTCAATAGCTTGCATTTAAAGGCCACAGAATATTTAATGGGCATTTTATTTATGAAGCCAAAGCAAGTGGTAGTTTTTGATTCCATAATTGCCATGTATAAACAGCCCCATGCTGTTGACCACAAAAAGCTTACACTTGCATGATGTGAAAATCTGAAACTATACATGGAGAGAAAGGTTCCTCTATTTTAAATGTATTCAGCAGTGAACTGTTTTTTAATCTCCATAGGATTTTAAAAACTTACAGAAGCTTGAAATAAAACAAGCACCTGTGAAGTGTCTGTAATTTGAGGCTAGAATATAGACTGCGCTTACTGCAGTATGACTGTCAGGACTACTACAACCAATTCATGCAAATAAAATTGCCTTTACTGTTATTTTTACCTTTTCACTTCCCATTTGTATTTTTAGTCATGCTGGGATCTGTCACAACGCCATATTCTCAGAGCAGAGACTGTATTCTTTACATAGAGCTGAATACAGTTTAAGTACTAATTGTACCTGCAATATGAATAAGAAACAGTAATAATAATTACACCTCATAGCTGAATGTGAAAAAGGTTGTGAGCTCAATCCTGTTTCCATTCATGCCAAATTTTAAATAAAACTGAGAGGAAGAAAAGTAGATATTAGGCCTCCTTGTGAGGATACAGTTGTGAAAGTTAGTCCCCAAATATTGTAATTATTACTGATGTGGAAAAGGTTATGCCTAAGTATAGGATTTAATCCTGGGTATCTAATCAATGTTAGCTTTCCCTATGGGCAGCCGGCAAATAAGGACATCAGAGCACGGCATTGTTGTGCCATACCACATCTTTCTACCATACCCCTTTCGGATACCTTCATCGTTACTGATGGAGTTGCAGAGGAAGTAATTTAAGAACAGGCCATATCTTAATCTGTTTCAGACTCCCCAGCACAGGATCAGCCCTCAGGAGGAGACTTTCAAGTCACGTGCACTAAAATGGCAACGTCTGCAAAATTTGCCAGAAGATGGAACAGGAACTCAGCAGAAGAGAATCTTACTTCATTAAAACCTTACTTACATCACTAAAACCTCTCACTATAAAAATTACCTGTGAATCTAGTAAATAAAGTAATATATCAAAACCAAAACACAGATTGGGTGATCTACTAAGAACAAGAGTAGACTACTACTATAAAGATTATATACATATTTTAGGTAAACCAGTTGAAATTGGCAGTCACATATTTCTAAAACTGCTAACTGGCGTTGTGTACAGTAAATATTTATGCACTTCAAGTATTTAAACTTGTAATTTTTCCCCAACTGTGCTCTTCAGTAACCCGTTGAGAACACTTCATTTTCCATTCAGTAGAAACAATACTTACAATTACGTATAAAATTATACATATTCAAATGAGTGCTGATAAATGTAAACTTCCTGGGACTTTAGGATTCTAAATTATACTCAGAAGAATTTATTTATTTGATTTTATCTCAACACTTGTCTAATGGCATGTATCATGCACACTGCATATATGTATGCAAGCCATCGGATAGAGGTGTTTTGTAAGTATACAGCAGTTTGCAGTAATGGATTATACATTAGAGCAAATTTCTAAATCTCTGAACAAACAGAGATTGTTAGAAAATTATCTCTGAACAAGCACAGAGAAATGCCAACCACTTAGCAGCAATTGTGTCCACTTTTAAAATAGTATGCTGCTGATATAATGTAGACAAAGTTTTGTGTTTCTCACCTGACTGTATTGCATATTTGAAGAAACAGGCTAAAACCAAAATTATAGCCATCCTATAGTATTTTATGGAGACTGGCAACAGGAGGAGGAGTACTTCCACAGCTGAAATTATCATGCTCATAAAAAATGTAGTTCCTTGAGCTTGGGTATCCAAGTGATGAATCAAATCCCTGATTTTAGGCTTCTTGGTTCCGAAGTCTTTGAACAACTGTTCTAAATCACTTCATTTTTTTTAATTATATCTCTTTCCCCTCTACTGTTTCCCCTCAAATACCATCCTTGCCAAATTCAGAATCCAAATCCCCCCAGATTAAAGGACAAAACCATGGCTGCGTTCCTAGGCACGCATGCAAGCAAGCAAACAAAATGTGGGGAAACAAGAGAAATAAATGTACAGTTCAGCTTTTTATGTGGTCATAAATGAAAGCAATAGCAGCTAAGCCACACGAGATGTTATGTGACTATTTTTTGTAAAAGACTTTTTTGGGGGTTTTTTGGGGTTTTTGTTTCTTCAAAAAGTTTAACGGTATTTTAATTGTTTTAAAAAATAAACTGCTATGAAGTATTTTTAATCAATATAAATGTATTTATAGTAAAAAAAAATATTCTAGCCATTGTCATTAACTGGCACTGTTTGCTATTAGCTTCTTGGCTGTGTGACTAGGTACAATACACTGCACGCTAGCATTTCTGGTTATTCCAGAACAGACGTGTTAACCAAAACACAGACATTGTTGCTCCTTGCAAAACAAACCAAGGGTAAAGACTTCATGCTTTTCAAGCTGAGCAAAAGCTCAGACAAAGGCAATACGCAGGTAAGTCGTATAGTTATACGTAAAAACTGCACCATCAAGTTTCAGACTGATCTATTGAACCATCCTTATCTTTGATGTTTATTAGATCGGTGTAGATGTAGACCACACCTGCCAAGCTAACTACTTGGCAAGGCAGAACACCTTATAGAAGTAACACCGATTACTTGAACAGCAACCAGCGAATTGTGGCCTTACTTCACTGTCACAGAAAAACTTTGTCCTCTGGCTGCTGGTCAGTAGGATTTGTGTTCTTGCGAGGAAGGAAAAAAGAGGAAGCACAATAAGGAAGAGGAAAAAAGAAGATTTGGGCTGAGAAAGTGGAACTGAGCAGGCTCTTATCACAGGAGCTGGACTTAATCTTACTGAAACCAGCAAGTTTAAGGCTTGTTTTTCATTTAAGGTAGTTGCCCAGGTCGTTAAATATGTGTATCTATGTAAAAGAAGAACAAATGAATGCAAGTTACGAATGCAAATGCTCTGGGTGGGCAGTTTCAGTTGGGTATTTTTCTACAAAAAGATACCCAAGAGAAGTCACAGAAAGAGAGATGAAAAACTTGGGATAGCCTGAAGAAGCCCATACCTCAAAAGCAGCTTTCCCGCTTTGGCACTTCTGCATTCTTTCAAGAGAGGCAGAGCCACGCCAGCTGGTCAGGGTGACAGCCCTGGCTTCCCTTAAATAGTACACAAAGAACAATTCCAACCTGGAGATGATACTGTCTTGCTGTCTTTCAAGCACCTGCTGCAGCTCTGATCCTCTTCAGTGTGCCCACTAACATCAGCTCAAGGCTCAGGGATGGTCTCATAAAGCAAACAGAAGGTTAAGAAACATGAGCAGATGAACGGAGCGCACAACAGATAATAAATACGCTGCTTTGTAAACTCATACTATGCACACGCTTGAACGGTGTCATTCTGATTGTTCCCGTTTCAGAAAGGATATAGCTGAAAAAGGTCAGATACGCTAACAAAGATTACCAAAGAATAACTAAAGCAGTCAAGGAGTATTTGGCATACAAAAGGGTGTCAAGGAGTAATAAGACAGAGATCCACAAAGTGAGTAGCATGGACACCATCAGTGGCCATAGCCTCTCTCCAGAACAAAGGGTTGTAAAATTAAACTAGCAGCAGGCAGGTTTTAAAGAAAATGTGTTTCTTCACAAAATATACAGCTGGGCCAGAAATACCTCCAATGACTTATTATGTGCCTTGTGCATGCTAAAACTTTCCATGGTCTGAAGGGGCAACCAGACACGTTCACGGAGAAGAGATCCACTGGAAACAATGAAGTGCATAGGCTCTGCCCCTTCCACAAGAAGTCCCTGCAAGACAAACTGTTGGCAATGGTAGAATATTCTGCACAGCGAGCTGAAAGCAACACTACGCTGCCTTTATCCCCACACTTTTTTGCTAGGCACCTGCTGCTGCTTACTCTTACTTACGTTCCCCTCCCCGCGATGCCACCTGAGCCACCTGCCTCGCAGGGACACCAGCCCGGGGCCCGCATTAACCAGCCCGCCTTTTAAATTCAGTCCCGGGCTGCGGAGTCATCTTGACCGAGCCTCGCCAGGGGAGAGCGCGGCACCGCGGGGCGGGCTCGGGTTTGGGCCCCGGCTGCTGGCTTACAGATCCCGCTCCCTGAGGTGGGAAGCCCTCATCCCCCGGGCAAGAAACACGGCCCGGGCTGGGCCGGGGCGGGGCGGGGCG
>WAAD01007301.1:5630-16464 GCA_013389945.1 Fregata magnificens
TATACTGTGGCTCCCAAAACTGCACACAGTACCCAAGGTGAGGCCGCACCAGTGCAGTGCAGAGTTGTACAAATAGGAACGTTATTCCTTACGTCTCTGTGCTCCAATCAGAGAACAGTTTAAAAAAAAAATCCTATGATTTATCTTTTTCTTCTCTTTTTGATTCACAAGGAAAGGAGGTGTAAGGCAGAATTTCTGGCACATTTTTCTATTGCCCTGGCCTTACTACAGCTCATAAGCTATTTATTGCACAAGGTTGTGTTTCATCCAGATGGCACATTAGGGAGTGATGACTACCACTTAAAGAATGGATTGGTGTGATGTCCAGAAATGTCTTGTCTTATTCAGTGTGCTCTTTTTACAGTACTAAGTTACATCATAGCAGCCCCATCTTTTTTCCATTGGAAAAGTTACATGGTGCAAGAGAATGAAATAAGATTCTATGGAAAGAGGAAGAATAGCAATCAGATTAAAAACCGTGAACAAGACGTAAACATTTAATCTTTGATTCCTCAGTTCTATAATCCATAACGCAGAAGATAAAGGTGTTTACAGACCTCACTGACGATAGAAGCTAAAAAAATTTAGTATTGCTAAAATGTTACATTTTTGAGCCAGCCAGACAAGCGGAGAATGAAAGAATCACGAATGCAAGTTTGACCGTGCACAGATGATGGATTTGCAACAAGTAACTGAGGATGTAGACATAGTTTCAAATTACCTCACTTAATGCCTAGCTATTATAAAGCAAAAAAAGGAACTACTTGTATAGACAATATACTACCCTCAACTTGAGCAAGAATTTTGTAACATGGATGAAAGTAACCTAACATTTCACTTCAAGCCAGACTGCGGTGGGTGCCTGTCTTACAACTGAATGAATTATTGATTCTCAGAAAAAAGGGTTTAAGAACTTAGAATGAAAATAATTTTTCTGTGAAAACCCATATGGAACACAGCACTAGGTTTAGATAGAAAGGAAATGTTCATTATAGTGACCCAGTTTAAGCTCCACCACTGAGTGAAAATGCAGTAAAAATAACAATAATTTTCATATATTGTACAATGATAAGTATCTTTCTATTGTTTATAGCAAGTGCAATAAAAACTATATATGTACTGCTTCAGTATGATGAAAATCCGGACTTCACAGTGCACAGAAATCTAGGCCTAAATAATCTCAAATCTTATCAAAAGAAGTGTGAAAACATTTCAGTTTAGCAATAACATGAAAACGCACATCAATTAAGATTGAATTAATTGTATAACACCACAATTTTAAAATGCATGCAAATTCATGTAAAGCTCTGGTTTTCTTTCTCATCAATTTAGAACTAAACTGTTCTCTCTCTGGGAACAGATATATGAAACATGTAAAATACAGCAAGGTATCTATTCTCCAGCCCTTGCGACGGGAAGTCCTGTCGTCATATTTGTTAACCACTTGGAGTACACAGATGAAAAAGTCATCAATCTTGGTCTGTTTTGCTGACAGCAGAAGTTTTCCATATGCTGTTAGAAAACTACCCAGTAGGGAAGATATACAGCACAAAAAGAAATTGCTAGAGAGAGAGAGAGAGTTTGATGACATGCAAGGGTAGCATTGCAGCAGCAAGGATGAATTTGTACCAGTTTCAGTTTGAATACTGACATCTTCCGGAGACCTAGTTAAACCTTTTGTCGTTGTGCTTAACTGTGCAAATGTTTCAATATTTCTGCTTCAACAGGAAACTGATACTGCATGGTTTCTATAAAAATATTTGTTATATCTGAGGACATCTCCTTTGCTTTGTAATACTCAAAACTGCCACTCTGCTGAGCCATGACAATAGTGGATGCATTTTTACTCTGAGACAATGAAAGCAGAAAGTGTTTTCAAGATCTTTCCAATACAGCTGCAGCTTACTTATTACATATCATCATGATTTTTAGTGCAACTGTCCCAACTAAAATGCATGCCTCATCAGATTTCCATAACCTCAACTCTCCCAGAATTATCTCCTTGCCTTACTGTTTCATAAATTTTTCCACTGTACCCTCAGGACAAAAAAATACATCTTAGAAATGACATCTGTAAGACTTAGGCTGATTATCAACACCACCATCTGATTACTACCAACGCTTTTGACAACTGTGTTGTCTTTTTTGTTAGTTTTATTCCAACTTACTGGCAGGCTGCTCTCTGAAGTTCTACAACCTCAGTGCAGAACTGTGAAGCCTGTGGACTGTTAAACATCCTTCAAAGTCAGTTTCAAAGGTAACATGATGTCTTTACACACCTAAAAGGGCACAGAAGTAGCACCTAATAAGTGATGAAACAAGAAGGTTTGTATTACTACGCTCTTTTGGCCAGCAGACTTGGGAATTTAGGGACAGATTTGTCAGTTAAACTGAGGCAACTATTAGGCTTGCTGCCAGACGAAACCAGCTGATGCAAGAAAGGACCACCGTGCAGTCACCTCCATAGAGCTTAATTTTACAGCCAGATCCCGTTCAAATGTAGGGTATTTTTGCACAGACCTCTGCTAAATTATGAGATCCCTTGTAGGTTTAAAATCCATCTACTGGGAAAAAAAAAAAAGTTTTTATTACCCACCCCTTTAAAAAAAAATCCCCTCAAATCCAGCCTTTATAGTCCCAATATTTTATGTCACTTACTAACATTATGTTTCACACTTCATGAAGCCTGCAAGACAATTGCTTTATAAAGTTTAAAAATCACAGAGATGAAGCCAATTATGTATAATTAAATTTGGCTTCGAAAGACTGTTTTCTACAACTACAGTTCTTTAAGCACGTACCTAGCACATATACCTCCTCTCCAAATGATGATATTTTGAGCAAAGGATGACTTATTTTCTTGTGCAAGTAATTTTTATCGTATATTTACAGAGATTTGAGAAAAAAATATTGCATTGATCATTGATTCATCGATCTGCTTTGTCTGAGGTTTGTAAACTAGATTAGAAATCCTCTGTCAAAATCGAGGAGCTCGCTATTAAGATACTGTAATTCACATACCTTTATTTTAAAGCAGGCTAAACAGTTTCTTCAGCAAGCTAACTTTAAATGTTTTACCCACATAGCAGATAGATCTCAGAGGAAATTTAAGAAAATATCTCACATCAAACATACCATGGAGACTAAATTACCTGATACGAGAAGAAGTAAGGAGATTGTTACTTTCTCAATGCAGCACATAGCAGCACAAAACAGGTGAGAGGGGAGCTGCTGTGCTGCTTCCACAGTCCCTCTCCAACCCTGATTAATTTCCATTTTTCATACTCTGTTTACTTATTGTGCATACATTAGTGCTAATGACTGTTCAAAAGTGTTAGATGCCATACTGTGAGCTTCATTTTCTTTAATCTTTTAATTATATTAACACTCTTTCTTCTGTACAATTAATAGTCATATCTGTTCAAATCATTACATCCTTCATGCATTTCCTCTCCTTAAAAATGTTTTTCGTCTCACAACTCTGCCTTCTTTTAAGAGCACCCTAACCTCCAAAGGCTTTGCAAAATTCTTTACCTAAAAGTTGAACCCATATCTGTAATGTTGCATTTGTTGGGGTGTTAGGACTTTAGGAGGAAAGCAAATAGTAAACAATGCCAACACTTGCCTTAAAATTAGTATGTCTATATAATTTACCACTTGAAGTAATAACATTTTAAAACTATCTTTATATTGTTTTAAATGACAAAAATAACAGAAGTTGAAGTAAAAACATATATAAAAATAAAAAAGTTTTTTCCCTACTTTAAGATGGAAAGCTAATACTATCTATGCAAAATAGTGCTATAACTAACACTGCAATCACTTTCAAGACATATTAATAGCTTTCCTATATTAAGAGAAAATTTATCTGACTGCAGAACTGAACCACATACCACGGTTCAGTGCTAAGGCAAATATCATGTTTGCGGAGTTTCGTAACACACACATATACTACACGGTTATCACCAGGATATCAGTTTTCAGTGGTTTCATGATGGTAATACTGAATTATGAATTAAAATCAGAATAAAAGGAGTGGAGAATCTTTGACTCTTGCAATCCGTACAAGCTTTTAATTAGATTCAGTGTCACATATTTTAAAAACTTTTACTGTTTTGCCTGATTGTCTCATTATGCACTTTGAAAGCTAACATAAAATATGATACATTGTATATAAAATGAATGTAAACAACACAATGAATAAATAATAAAAAAAATAAAATATATTGCAAAGCAGACTTGGTGATCACAACATCACCCATCTTTAGAAATCGGTTTACACATCTAAGAATATTTTACTTTGCAGATTCCACTCTAAACATCTGAAGCTATTCAACAGAAGTATTTCCTTCTTTTAATTTTGTACTTGGATTTCAGCTAATTTTAAATTTATTTTTTGAGCTCCAAATATGGAATTGCCAGTCATCTTGTTGCAGAAATTTTACACAGAATGGAAACACAGAGGCTATGCTTACCTGTAACACTGGTGTTATCTCTACTATCCCCAGTGACCACTCCCTAGAGGAAAACCTACTCAGCCTGTTTTCTGTGATAATATCAGACACCCTTTCTGATCAGATTTATAGAAACAGACTGATGGCTTATAATTCTTGGCATAGCCTTTTCAGTCTTGAGATCAACCTAGAAAAGATTTCCTACTCTATTTATTTTTTGAAGAGGCCTCACTTGAGATAACTAGATAGTTCCATCATACTTGTTTAATCTGCATGCTGCTAAAACTGAAGATAAGAGGGCCAGCTAATGCTGCCTGATGCAGAGAAATGTCCCTAGAAAGTAAAGTAACTGGCTGACCATTTGAGACACGCCACTTTGCCAGCAGCTTGATAGGGCAGGGTTCAGTTTGAGATGAAAACACTACACATGTCTACATGCAGATCTGTACAGCTGAAGTAGGAGTCTGAGCATCCTTCACAGTCAATGAGCACCAGGCAGCAGGGCTTGTACAGCGTTTCTGCTCCCTGACCGCCCTGTGTCTGCTCATGGTTGGGCTCAGGCATCCTCTTGGCTCCACTGCCTGAAATGCACTGAACGCCACCAACTACAACAGGAGCTCAGACACATCATGCATTTGTAGTTACCATGTGCAGTCTCCTAAAATCTGTGTGCTATAATCTTAGCCTGAAAAGCACTCCACTGGCATGTTTCAGATTTAGACAAATGAACAAGAATTATCCTGGAAAGAATTAAAGACCAAATAGACCCTCAAGTAACTTTCCATTGCAACAAATTTCTATTGTAACTGACTCAGGTGGCATTGTCTCAACACTCCCAGGTGGCACATATCAATAATAGCTCCTAATTATCACTACTATTCCAAGTAAACTGGAATTTGCATTATCTGTGTTCACACTAACCCCTGCTTATTCTGATACTGAATACCTCCTATCACAGAGAATCACAGAATCGCAGAATGGTTGGGGTTGGAAGGGACCTCTGAAGATCATCTTGTCCAACCCCCCTGCTTGAGCGGGTTCACCTAGAGCAGGGTGCACAGGACTGCGTCCAGGAGGGTTTTGAATATTTCCAGACAAGGAGATTCCACAACCTCTCTGGGTAGCCTGTTCCAGTGCTCCATCACCCTCACAGCAAAATTTTTTCTCATGTTCAGCTGGAACTTCCTGTGTTCTAATTTGTGCCCATTGCCCCTTGTCCTGTCTGAGAAGAGTCTGGCCCCATCCTCTTGACACCCATCCTTCAGATATTTGTAAGCAGTAACAAGGTCCCCCCTCAGTCTTCTCTTCTCCAGGCTGAACAAACCAAGGTCTCTCAGCCTGTCCTCATAAGAGAGGTGCTCCAGTCCCCTGATCATCTTCGTGGCTCTCCGCTGGACTTGCTCCAGCAGTTCCCTGTCCTTCTTGAACTGAGGAGCCCAGAACTGGACACAGAAAAGTTAATGGCCCTATACATGAAAATTAATCAGATCGTCTTATAGTTTTAAATGCCTCAACATAACTAAAGAACATCATAGTAAAAATAGGAATGGAGACTTTACATCCTTTTTATTGGTGACAATGGCAACTTAATCAGGGAGCATTATTTATCATAAATTCCTTTCGTACTTGTTAGAAACCCCAAATATAATTATGCACCTTCCCATAAACTATTGCATTCCCATAGCCCTTTCTTTGCCATGGACAAAATTATGCAATACATTCACAGAATCTGTCACTCAGTACAGGTCATAGCGCTACTTAAATGTATGACAAGAAACAGTTTTCTCCAATGTGACAAAGTTGATACGAACATACTATAACTGAAATGTTCCCAAACTGTTGTTGTCAGAGAAAGAATGGGATTAAATGCCTAGTTAATCTCAATTTTCCCTAACAACAAAAAAGGATAGCAGATGTTAAGTGATTTTTTTTCTTATCTGTGCAAATTTCTACAGTTATTGATTTAATTTTTAGTTTGAGAGTAACATTTGAGATTTTTGTGTTTGATGGAACAAGTTGCCTGCGAAACCCCAAAGCTGTCTGAGAGTCAGTACAAATTCAGCCATAGAGGAAAAAAGGTTTCCACTAATATCAGAAGTAAGTATAAACTTTATGGGGAATCCCATCCCTACTCCCTCCCTCAAGATCCCAAGAGAAAATGCTTGGTAGAGTAGTAGTACTGCTTCAACCTCCACCTTTACACACCATATACTTCATATTACAGAACAGAAAACTGAATTCAGAAAATCTAGATCGTTACTTTAGCTGATGACTTCCTGTATTTACATCAGCCCCTTTATAGTCACAATAAATTTAGGTATGTCTCTCCTCCAGAAAGAGACACAGATTCATAAAGCTATTTGCAAAGCTGTCTCCAAGAGTAATCAATTAATCCTCATGCATTTTCTCCAACTAATCTCAGTTCTGATGCCTGAAACTAATTTTATACGTATATTTCGTAAGAGCAAATACAAACTTGAAAGATATAAATATTGAATTGTTCTATTTACTATTAACTGTTATCCCAGTAATCAAAACAATTACTAACAGACATAGAAAAATAAATGCTTAAAACTGTCAGACAAATTTTGTTAGCTTCCTAAAACATGCACTGTTCAATAATTTATTTTTTTTTTAGCAACAGTGAACGTAGTCCATATTATATTACTATACATCACTTTGTACACGTATATACTGTACAACTATATTATACGTTATACTTACTACACACGTAACTTATCTGGCTTGTGTTTTATACTATCATCTGTTAATGTATGCAAGAAAAGAATAAGAAAGGAAGAAACGAGGGAATAAAAAAAATTATCTCAGAAATTTAATATGAATGTAAAGAAGCCGTCTTTCAGGTCAAGCAGAGAGCTGCACTTCAGGCTAGATGCCTGGAAGTAGAACGTATTTATGTATTTATTTTTAATTCTCAATCTTCAAAATGCTCTGAAGTGAAACAATGAACAACGGCCTTTCACCTACCATAAAATCAGCATAATACAAGTGCATTAAAAAGTACGGCCACAGGGTGGCTCTCAATACTCAGCATTGAAAACTACAAATCCAAAAATGAAATAAAAAAGACTCTGAGTTAGCTT
The DNA here is from genome assembly GCA_013389945.1 of Fregata magnificens. Taxonomy (NCBI): domain Eukaryota; kingdom Metazoa; phylum Chordata; class Aves; order Suliformes; family Fregatidae; genus Fregata; species Fregata magnificens. The sequence continues at coordinate 13,189 of WAAD01007301.1, forward strand.
TGTTTTCTTAAAATTATAAGTGATATGTTTCACCTCACTTATTCTTAGAAACATTTATTTCCACACTATACTAATATTTTAAATTTACTTTGTTCCTCAACATCATGAACCCTGATATAAAGAACTCCAATGAGAGATTTCCAGACTATCTGTAACAGCATCATTTTCCTGCAGTCACATATTCCCCCAAAAAACTAAGCCCTCTTGATAGTTGGAATTTATATATACATAACTGAAATAATTTATTTACTGTTTTTGATTAAGTTAGTTTTCAGCTATTTACCAGTACTAGTTCTGTTTCATGATGAAATTTGCATGAAACTTCTACAAAGAACATGAATTTGCATGTGGACAGCATCTTATACATCTTTGTTTTTTCCAATATGCTCTAGCTATATTCTTTATGTTCTTAATTACCACTTTATTTTTGCTTTTACAGGTTTATTAATAGTTGTGGGTTTTGTTGACAACCTTCCACCCGTTTCTGTAGTCATTTTAGTTTCATAAATATTTCTCTTTTCATTTAAGGTTTATTTTGCCCATAAGTGTGGAAATCTGAAATTTAAAGAAATTGGACCATGTAGGAAAAACAAAAAATAGGGCTATGATTGTCAAACCAGTAAAGATTTACTATTTGATTCTGAACCACTGAATTGTAGACTTTGGATATATTCCTTAGACAAGAGATCTTGGTGGTTACTTTAAGGAATATGCTCCCTCCCAGGAACAAAATCTAAGAGAATATCTGAAAATAACTATTACTGCTGTTTTGAAATTACATGCCCATGGAACAAGAAACCAGATATATTTTCAGTGCTATGCTGCAGTACACTTTTTTACTACGCTATGACTATTGAATCAAGAGCCCAGAAAATAATTTCTGAGTGTAAGGGATCATTAAAAGAATTATAAGTAATATTTGTGAACCTATATGAGTGTTTTTAACCCATGAATCATTAGGACAAATTCACATTTTCTTATTGCTTTCAGTTCCAGAAGCTTGCAGAAAATCCAGATCTGCAAAAAGTTAAACACTGTGCTCTGTTTTCTCTATGAAACGCTATTTTGTGCTGTATTAAGTTGTGTCCTGAGGGCTTACCCCAAAGCCAACAGTCTCTTTCCCATTAGCTTCAATATGTTTTTCAATGAGATCCTTCAACTGCATACCAACTAGGACTGTTCAATTATTCAGCAATACTACAGTTTAAATGAAAACTTGGCAATATGATACTAAAGGTTTCAAACTCTTTTCAGGTATCTGATTGTTGTCCTTGATAAACATACATAGCACAACACTTGGAAAAAGTGATCTCTAGAATCAAAGACTTTGCACTGGAATTCTACATTTGATTACAAAATTCATGTATTATCAAAGCCACAGGCACCCTCACAGACAGAAAATGTGCAGTATTTTTCATCCTTGATGCAACGGCCCTTGATTCCTGAGCTAACTGCTTTTATTATTATTACAAAGAGTCTAGAAAGACTTTTGCAAAGCTTTTGATACTCTAAATTCTAGAACGTAGGGGTTTGCCATCCACCACTAGGTTTTCAGCATTTTGTCAACAGTTCTCAGTATTTTAGAACTTCCAAATTTATAAGCCAATGCTGAACTAACTTCCTACAGTTTTTGTCTATCTTGAAAAAAAGAAGATAGAGGAGAATCCCTAGCACAGCCATTACTAAACTAGAGGTCATAACCTTAAACACAGAAATAATGACAGTTCTGCACATGGCAAATTCAAATTTAATCTCTTAGTGTTAATACTGATAATCAAAATGAATCACCTACAGAAAAAAACAGCTCCTCATAGTAGTTAGCAGAAATCAACATGGCTTCTTCAAAAATGCTGCTCAAGGTCATTATTCAAATAGATAATATATTTTTAGAGAAGCTCTTACAAGTCCTTATTTGGAAAAAAAACTAATTCAAAAGAAAAACATATCAGAAAGCTTGATGCTTTCAAGGTTGATGCATAAGATTTCCGAAGCAGAGAGTGAATTTGCCAGTGAAAACTGAGCAGCAGCCAGTAAATATTGCCTCTCAAAGAACCAAGATGCTGCAAACTCTTTTGGTCACAAGTTCTTTGTTGGTGGGCAGGGTGGACTATCTCAGGTCTTGCTGAGTTCAGGCAATCAGCAGCTGTACACATAACATTTTTCCCCAGTAAAAACTATTGTTACACAGTTATATAACACCCCTATTTATTTTTCTTATCTGAAGATATTTTTTGATTGTTAGGAAAAAACTAACTTAATATAAATATTTTTACTTATCTTTACCTACACAAACTTCATTTTGGTCTTAGTCCTCTTGTATCCATTGGGAAACATGGACAATTGGCTATTNAGTCCTCTTGTATCCATTGGGAAACATGGACAATTGGCTATTTTTTTTTTTTAAAACCTTTGCTAAGTTTCATAAAAATCTTCCAGTATTTAGGGAAGTTGCTGGCCTATGTTCACATCTGTCTCAGCAATTCACATTTTTGCAATTTCTGCCTTCTGTCACTGAAAAGATTCACCAGAGAAGTTGTGCATAAACTTCTGAAATCACATGTAGTTTTCTTACAGAGGTGATAAACCATCACAATACAGCAAAACTTATGTACAGATAAATAGTTTCAGTAAAGCTTCAAATATGTTTCATTAGATATTTTTAAATGGCTGGGTAGATCAGATATCTGAAGGTGGGATAAACAGAAGATGTATTAGCATTTTGATTTCTATTGCAAGGAGCACAAAACATAAATGTGAGAAACTCATTTGTGAGGTACTGCGCAGGACAGAGGTATGGGGTACCCTGGCTGCACGAGCACTGTCAGAAACATGACAACTCCACTATATGCTGACACCACTCTTTATTAAAGAGGTAACAAGGAACTATATAATTTATTAGAACAAAAATGGACCAATGGCTGATTAACTGATTGTTGATATCAATACAGATAAAGCAAGATACCATAATGCTTACAATCATGTACTGGTTTTAATATATAATATATGTAATGTATCATTTATAAAAGTAATCACAGTTTAAGTTCCACTACTTTTGACTTAACAAAATTAAATATTCAAAATCTTTGCTAAGATCTCCTAACTATTATTGATTATCAAAAGAACAAAATATTCTTCCACAAAGACAGGATGATGCTGAAGTTCTACTTGTCTAATTAGAACTGTTTTAAATGTGAACTATACCAAGAAATAGAAATTCTAAGCCAAAAAACTTTCAAATCTGAAAGTCTTCTGTAAATTTTTTGGAAAAGTTTTCAG
>WAAD01007302.1:5765-27186 GCA_013389945.1 Fregata magnificens
TAATTATCCCTTGATTTTATTACCCCTTAGTTTCATAGTCACAATAGTGATGATGCTAGTGATTTAGCAGAAGTTATCTCATTTTTTGATGTTAATCCACTGGAAGCACAGTCTGCATAAGTACCTCTTAGAAGCAAAGTACCCTTTGGATCAGAAACCTGAGTTTCTGCATGTTTTTTTTCTACAGCTTCATTACATTTATTTTATGAACGAAATTTAACCTTACAAATTATATAGCAGTTTTTCCTCTTCTATCATTCTGATAGTTCAAATTCAGCACTCCTTGTTGATAATTAAAAAAAACCCCCACAAACAAAAAACCAAAACCCCCCCACCAAACCCACAACAAAGTCCCATCTATTATATGGCGGTTTTATATAATTTTGGTAGGCATGTAAGGTGCCCAACGTCAGAAATACCAAAGTACCTAATTATCACACATATGAATATTTGGTGAATAAAGATAGCTAGGACCAGCACAGGCTGCTTATTTCGCCCCACCCCCCTATCAAACTCTCAATATGAAATAAAACAACTAAGAGTTAAATTGAATACTTTGCAATCATAGAAGCATAGAAGCATAGAATCATTAAGGTTGGAAAAGACCTCTAAGATCATCAAGTCCAACCATCAACTAACACCACCATGACTCCTAAACTAGGCCCTGGAGTGCCACGTCTACACCTTTTTTGAACGCCTCCAGGGTAGACGACTCCACCACCTCTCTGGGCAGCCTGTTCCAATGCCTAACCACTCTTTTAGTAAAGAAATTCTTCCTGATGTCCATTTAACATGACTACTACACAAAAGGATTTTCTGAGAGTTCTACAGTGATGTCTCAGATTAGACGTTCCATCTCCATGAGAACTGGAATATGTGGTACAATCATGCCATACCTGTTAGCATGCATCTCTTTATTAGCTGCCAAGTTTTCAAGGTAATTCATAATAACTTAATTTTTCTAGTATTGAAATTAAGACACATTTGATATCAAACAATTGTCTGAGCCTANAGTATTCAAAATGAAAGAGGACATGAAATACTGCTATCCAGCAATCCTGTATACCATCAAAACAGTCAGAAATAAACCAGTTCCAACAAGTCAGAAGATATGTCTTGGGCACACTGGAGATTTTTTTCATACCGGCCCAGGAGAAAATTCTTAAGAGGGAAAGATTATTTTAATTAAAACAGTAATAATTACTCTTCGGAATGCTGCCTTGACTTATGGGTCCTATGCTAGTTTACCAAATACAATACCTTCTCCTAAATACTGAAATGCCTTGTTATCCCATGTCTATTAACTGCATTGCAGATTTCCTCAGATAACTGAAGTCTTGATTATCCGGAAGACAGACTGTCTCATCAATTCTTAGCCTTGTTACGGACTTCAGCAAAGAAAAAAAAAATGCATTGTGCTTTGGGAAAGGTTAGAGTAAGTTTTCCTTTAATTAGAAGCAAGTGCCTCTGTTAAGACTGGGTTCAATGGGGAAGTACATCCAAGACTCCATCCCATCCAGCTCTGCAAACTGTTGTCTTGGATTTTACACACAGACACAGAATAAGATGAGAACATGAGTGTGTCTAAGAAAGGTACAGGGTCAAAAAGTTATTCATGCAGTTTACTTTCACTAGCCTTGTGGTTTGATTAAATAGGGTTTTAATACTCACCCATTTGAGATGCTTATTTCCTTATTTTGAAGGAAAAGGAAAGAAAAACAAAACAGAAAAAAATAAGTCTTGGGACAGTGACGATGTTTTCTTCAAGGCTGCAGGAACAGGCAGTTAAAGGCTAGGCTCTGGTTTCCAGAACCTAGGCAACTATGCCTATTTCTACTAAATATACTCCCTGTCATATTACCATAAATCTAGAGTAACTCAATTGATTGCAGTTGTAAGCTAATGTAAGTGAGGTCAGATGTGTGACCAATAGGTCTCTAAACAATCCTTTACTTGAAACGTAATGAAATAATTTCGTAAATTGTTCCCATTCAATTCTGGACCAATTGAACAAAGCCACTTAGTATTGTTTATGTACTTTTTTTGATCAGGGAAGAGAAAACTGGAATAAGGTAACCCATTTGGAGGTTGCTATCCCTAAAGACCTTAAAATAATAATTTTATAAGCAGCGTCACTAGTAACCTCTAAACAATAAAAATCTCTAGAGTAGGTCTTCGCACAAATCACAAATTCAGTTTTGATTTATTGCACCATAATAGTTACACCTTGTTCAAAGGACTTTTACAAGGAAAATAATTTATTTTCAAGGCCTCCCATCATTGACCCATAAGTCACACTACCTTACAAAATTTGTGATTAGTTTGTTTCAAGAGATGTGTGAAAAGTGGTCAGGGGGAGTTGCAAGTGATAGAGTCTATTAAGACAATTCTATTTTTATGATTTAAGAGTTGCCATTTATGCACCAGAATATTGAATATCATTGTTCAATTTACACAGTTAAAGATATAAGCAGTAGTTGCTAAGTCTTTAATTCATATAGCATAAACTTTAATGGAAATGTTTAAGCCATGTATATGCTTTGCCAGGATCTGGCATGGAACTGAATTACTCATATAAAATTGATAAATCTAATTGCTCCCTGAGAGGTTCACCTGAGAAGTTGCCTCTACTTACCACTCTTAGCACTGTCTTCAAGGGCTTTTGATTTAAGACTGATTGGAATAGACAAAAATGTATTTAAGAACCCAAAGGGTTATACATTGTTTTAAATCAGAAAAGTGTCAAACACTTACAATCCCTTGATCCTATCATTTTATACTTCATAAGGGATCCCTTTTGAGAAGGGTCTATGCGTCCTGACATATTTGGAAACGTTCCTTGACAGAACAAATTCTTTGAGGACATAAATCGAAACTAGAGCTGCTCCCCTAAAAGCTGTCATTGATAATAGCATCAGAAATTGGATTAAATAAGTCCTGTTGAGAGACAGTATGTCCATTTCTACATTTAAGATGCACACGAATTATCAGAGAAACCTTTATTCCAAGAGTGGGGAACAGACAACGAGGAGGTATAATAATGCTTTTCAGCATACAGGAGCCCAGCTCAGGAGGTTCCCCAGAGCAGAACTGCTCTTGCTTTGTGTAAACCTGAGTGTGTTTCTTTGAATAATGTAAGCATAAAATCCTAACATGTTCTAGAATGGCATGAATAAAACCTAACTGTGATTTCATCCAAGAATGGATGGGACAAACATATCCATTTGCTCCAAAACCAGTAATCTGTGATACAGCAACAAAGGAGAAAGAATTTTACACAAAAGTAATAAATACGTAACTTGGAATTTCCAGGTAGTCAGTGTGTTTTGGCTCCCTCCCGCTGTACCGTTTTTCACTTTTCAGAAAAGGCTTGCATGAATGTAGCAGCAATTTATACTTATTTACTCTGACAGGGAAAAACATTGATGCCTAAACAGACAATGCTAGACCAGGGCTAAGTTCATTCTCTTTAGTTTCATAGTAGAGCTCACTACTATATTAGTTTCAGTGTGAATCAATTTTTCAGCTATTTCTCACTACTCTTGGCAACTACACCACCACTGTCATGGCTAACACACACTTGGCTGTTACCCACCGGTTTTATTTTTTCTTTTTACCTTGTGTGATCCTATTTACACAAGAACCAAAGATTTGGGGGGGAAAATTCTGCTCTGATTTATATCAATGTGAGACACAATGAGAAGCTTATTTATATGACGTATTACCACATTCCCTTATATTTCTATTTACTTTGTTAGAGTATTATAGACATAAAGGATATTAAAATAGATTATTATCATAAACATTTAAATATCAAAATCTGAATATCAACCGCAGCTAAGGAATACAGGTCCTGTGATTTCTCTGTTGGGTTGTGCCCAAGACAAATAGGTTTATAGAATGTGTTTGGCTTTCTGCTGACACAGCTACCTAGGAAGGGTTGGACGTGCTGCACATAGACCACGCAGTTGCTTTGCCTTGCACTTCAGATATAGCTTTGAATTTTCTCCATGACCCTACAATTGGCCTCAGTATGCCACATCACTGCTATTACTGAGCTCCATTGTGAAACAGCTGTGTGAATGGGACTGCTAAGCCCTTTAGTCCCCACTCTACCACTCTCCCTCTCAGATGGCAATGGGTAGCAAAATACTCATACCTCCAGCCCCTTCTTCCATCCTCTCCTCTCTCAGCAGATAGCCATTTAGCTCTGGGAAGCATTCATGCCTAAGGCTGATTTCTTCTGTGCTAGAAGTAATTTTGCTTGTGTTAAGGAACCCGTTCTGCTCTTTTAAGATAAAAACAAGCATCAAACATATATTTGCAAAAAAGCGTCTGTGATCTGTGTAATATTTATAGCACAGACAACTTAGCTGTAAGTTTTAGGATAAAAAAAGAAAAAAGAATTTTTACAGATAAAATATCCTTTACACCTTTATTTGTTTAGTATTTATCAGAATATATGAAGTCAGAAGGATGAAACAGATTGTTATCCTTAGCTATGATGTATGCTTTAGGCTCAGAATCAGCAAGTTGGTAAAGTAGTTATTTCTGAACGCATGGACTATCCAAATTCTACCTTATATCTTCAGGGTCACAAACCAAATGCTCATTTGTTACCCAAATGGAGATTCATTATTCTGACTGAAACAAACAGGATTACTTGTTTATCAATTCAAAAGTCATCTATTTTTTTTTATTTACCAATGCATTACATTGCTGAGCAAAGAATTATCTTTTCATTGTTTATACGCCTCACTATTTAAGAGGATTATTATTGTACAATAATCATCTTGCTTTAATTACCAAGAGGAGAACCACATCATTTTATTAATTTTAGGATTTATGCCAAGTTGGAAACAGAACGTAAAACACAGAATCAGTCAGTAGCTGACAGCAGCTTTGTTAACACTTCTACAAAATCTTTATTGCGGAAAAAAACCCCAAAACTAGAGGCAGAAGATGAATATATATTTTTTTTTAATAACTCAAGCAGTCTCAGCAAACAATACGAACACACATTCTTGTACTGTACATACCTGAGGCACAAAAAAATGCATGCACATCTTTTCTTGATTACTAAGAAGCCAAAGTGACAAAACATTTCACTGGATTAGTGGCAGGGGTAGTGCTGCCGACTGCATTGCCCAGAGCAGAAGGCAGGAGCACAGCCAGCCCACACGCAGCGGCTGAGTCAATCTTTGCCAGTTTCAGACTCCAGAAGGAGCAGACCAACTTCAGGAGCCCTCAAGAAACAGCCATGATTAAGTTAATGCAAATTGTCAGCACCTGCCAAAGCAGTTTAGCAAATACACTTGTTTTACTAATCCTTCAACTTATCTTTTTCAGGTGGTGGTTGTATTATCTAGGAAATGCGGGTCTCATCCTTCACCTGAGTCAGCTCAGGAGACCACCTTCTCCTCTGGTGCATTCAAATTAGTGCAGTGTCCTGTTTGAAACAGCTGTAACACCAGTTAGAGGATCAACAGTGACTTAAAGCAAACTCTAAACAACAGGGACTACAGTTAATATGCATATTTATTTGACTGCTAAGCAAATAAAAATAAATAAGCAAATCTATAAGCAGAAATCAATCTACTAACTAAAATGACAGCGTCCTATTATGTTCCTTTAAAAATATAAAAAGTAATGGGCATAAAGTCTTGGAATCTTGAACAAAACATGATTTTTTCCCCATTGTTCTTTCTTGGCCCCGTTGTTTTATCTAAGTCTCCCTCAATCTTTAGCTGTTGGGAAGGGCATGTAGAATTCAGGATTGACGTCTTTCTCTCTGTTTCACAAAATATTGTAGACAACCTGCAAAACACAGCACTTCAGTGGCTTACTAAATCCTAGCAGCTCCATTTCTGCTGTCTGACTCTGAGGAATTGATGTAACTGCACCTATCTTCAAAAAGAAAAGCATTAAAAAACCAGTATTGTTTTAATCCCTAGTTGGAGTCACCTTCTGAACGTCATCTTCTCCTGTTGTATTATATACACACAGGAAGGATCTTTTAGGACAGAGACAAAACAGCTGACTTTATGTTTGGCTTCAGCTCAAACCTTGTCAGCCTCAAGAAGTCCATCAAGCAGGGCTGGACTATCTCAGGTTTAAAAGGCAACCACTTAAAAGAGGTTGGCACTAGCCGCTGCAGGCTTTCCTTTTTAAGCCTTTTACGCCCTCCCCAAATCTCCATTTCTCTTTTAAAATTCACAACAAATTAATTAGATTAGAAGTGACAAGACCTTTTTCTACATAAAAAGAAACTTTCCTTTAAAATATGAGAAATAGCGGTGTTGTGCCGTCAAATCCCATAACAACCTCCAAAACACTGAGTCTTCTACCTCTTTTTCCAGAGCCATCTAATACGTACTTTCAGTTAAACATGAAAACCTGATTATGTTTAGTATCTCAAAATGTTAAGAGAAATGTTTACCTCACACTCAGAAAATTAGGAATTAAAAAGGATTTTTGTTTCATAAAATTAGGAGGGTTTTAATTCCCTGTTACTGTTTATAAATTACCGACTGAAAGTTAAAACTGAAGTTTGTTTTTTTAAAAGATGTTTTCCTCAACTATTGCTTGTGCTCATTGATTTGTTACTTTATGGTTTCTTATGATTGCTGACTGCTGGCATTGATTTGTATATGTGATGTATTAAGAAAGAAAAAAGAACTGAAGCATTTTTTCTGATTTAAAAAAAGTAGTATATGATCTTTGCAAAGAGATAGAGGATTAAGAATTTGTAATTCAAGGCCTTCTCAATTTGATGGTGTAAGCTAAGGTCACCTTTGTACTCCTGATTCTGTTGTTGAAAATATCATATTCTGGGAAAGCAGTAATCAAGCAAACCAAAGGTATAATGAAGAGAGCTGAACAAATAATTCACGATGAATAATTTACTCAAACCTCCTTTCGAATTCTGGAGTGTCAATGAACAGATTCCTTGAATTTTACTTATTCAGAAACACTCAATATATATTCTTTTTAACTGTATACATCAAAAGTTCACTAACTGTATCTGATTTTAAAAATCAAAGTCATAGAGCTAAACTACAGTTAATTACATAAACTCTGTATATTTTTTTTCTGATTCTCCAATAAATCAAGAAAATAATGAGGCACCTGTCACTAAAAGCAGAATTAAAAAAAATATCGGGGATATTGAACCTCTTATCTAGTATGTAAAACAAGGAGCTTTAGAAAAGATATGTTGTGTTCTCTTCAGACAATGATGTCCTTAGTCAAGAACACCATCCCTGAAGAAACAGGAAACAGTAAGATGCACTGGTGCAAGGTTTTAATTTAGTACTCTCCTGCCACACCTCACATCATGCAGGTGCCCATTTGCTTTCTTCAAAAAGTGCATTTATGTTTTTCTTTGACTTATTTGGAATAGAATATTTAAAATAGAATAGAATATTTCAGTTGGAAGGGACCTACAATGATCATCTAGTCCAACTATATTTAACTCCCTTTGTGCCAGTGTTGTGAGGAGGAACAGGGAACACAGCCGTCCTCTCATATACGAAGCAGCTAGTATTCCAGCTCTTTAAAGTAAACACATCCTTTTATTAATTTCACTGGCATGAAGTTTTGACTAGCAGTTTTGTTGAGATGCACAGTTAGTTGTGTAGTGTGTAATGATCAGTTTCTTGTTTGATTGCGGAGCATCTGTAGTAAGACCAAGTTTTTAAAAAAAAGGTCTTACTGCTAAATCCAGTAATATCTGCTATAGATGACAGGCATCTCATTTCTTCAATGTGATTAAATTTATCTTAAGTTTTCTTGCATTTAGATATATCTAGACAGTTGCCAAAAGCAACGCTTCACCTTGCATGAATATCTACATGCTACCTTCAACATCGTGGAGCAAAAAGACTTGCCCATGTTCCCGGCTGGATTTTGAGCCTATACTCAGCTCTCTGTCATGGTGATTATATTGCTGTTGGTAAATAGACTCAAGCTATATCAAGTTATGCACATAAGTGACCTCTACTCACCCATTTAACTGCTGCACAGACAAACATATGCAGGTTTAATATCTTGGCTTTCTTGCACAAAGGTACAAAACTGAGCCTTATAGCATTTAAATACTGTTCTAAAATAATAATTACTGAGCATCATTACATCTTTCTCCTACAGAAAATTTTGTGGGTTGTTAACTCTACAGAGAGGCAACACTATTAAAATTGATGGATATTTCTATATGTGTCAAGCTGATATCCTGTGACAAGACATTGAGCTATAAATCAACATTTAACATTCATTGTCCGAAATTCTAGAGGTAAGGGCCAAATTTGCTTATGGTTAAAGGTAACCCACCTCCTCCCCTCCTCCCCCCTTCTATTTATTAAATTATATAGAAATCGTTTTGCTAGAAAAGTATGAAATGAAAATACCAGCAAATCAGGCTGCACCAATATACGTACTTAAAGACATGAAAGTAGAGAACGTTTTCAAACGTCTATGCTGTTACCTTTACCTGGTGATAACAAAATGGATACTAGCATTCAGCTGTTCAAAGTACTGAGCTCTATTCAATACAGAAAACCAAAAGATAAGGTTTCTGTAGTCCTCACTAAGGCTTTAGAATCCTAACAGGATGTTCTAAGTGATGTAGAAATAAAAACTACGAACCATCTGGAGTAGAAGCCACGCAGAGAATACTTTACAGACATATTGGATTGTATTTAGATTATTGTCTTTAGCCTTTTTATCCTTGGGAATACTGTGGTTTTGTTTGTTCAAACAAAACACATAATAAGAAAGAAATAGTAGAAAAAAAATCCATACAGAACAGTGTCCTCATTAGGGCTGTATATGGTATCCTTTTCTTTTTCCTCTTTTTTTCTTTTCTATGTCTTTTTTAAAATTGCATATATTTTATCTGGCTTAGCACTACTGGAGTTATTACCTAACCAAAAAAGCAGATTAATTCCTAAAATTAAGTTTCAAATTTCTCTTTAGAGGTCAGATTGAATTCTATTCTGAAAATTCACCTCACGATATTTCACCTTAGCGGTATTATTTAACTTCAGCATAAATCCTGTTGCAGTTTCAGCTTGGGGCCTCTGTTGGGACACTAGTCTTATTTAAAAGTATAGGACTAATAATTGTGTAATCTGGGGCCCATTTCCTGTTCTGTCACAGATTTTCTGGGCAATCGCTTTTATCCATTCAGGCCCAATCTGATGAAATGACCTATGGAACACTTCCTGCGGGACTCAATCAGCTTATCATTTTACTAGCACATATAAAATGGGGAAAATAAACACTACCTCTCAGATAAGTTGTAAACATTAACTAAATATTTTAAATTGTTTCAAGATTCTTCAGATACAGAATATTATAGGTGTGATTTTAATATTTCATGTGCAATACAGTTTGGGGTTTTTTTTTTCCCCTTTCCCAATCACTTTACAGATAAGAAGTCCCTTCAGCTCTTCAGGAAGGGATTGTAAATCCACATGACAAAACAAGTAGTTGAATTTGTGGTAAAAGTTGAAAACATTGCTGGTGCTGCCTTCTCCATAATCTTGTTGTCTAATACAAGAAAAATACATAAACCTTCTTAAGCCTGCAGGGACTGTATATTCCCTGTCTTTGCTAGAGAAACAAGAAGCTGAAGAATAATTAGTCATGGAATGGTTTCTAAGGAAAGATTATTATTTTTTTAATTCAGGAAAAATTATTTCCATTTTATCAAAATAAAAAACAATATATTTTTTACTAAAAATGTTTTCCTCACGCTATATATTTAGCATACGTTCTCTGAAGATACACAGTTGCTTTCGCCAAAGTCTTCATGGACATAGTAGAGCTATCTTTTCCCCAGTTCTCAATTGGTTTATCTACCAAGATACATCATGCCCTTTCCTTAGATAAAGAGTGACAGGGAAACATAGGAAACTGTAGGCACACATTTCTTCTTCTTTCATGTTCAGCTTTTAAAACCTAACTAGCCAGAAATGTGTTTGACAACAACAAAGTTTATTACATATAATTCATCTACCGTCCAAACAATTAGACTATGAATAAAGTGACACAGAAAAGTAATGTAATGACATTTTAAAAAGTTTTTAGTATTCAAACTACAAAGTCGCCCTAAAATGTGCCACAGTATTATGGCAAACTTTCTCAGTCCTTTAATTTTTGCTTCATGCATGTTCAGTGCCAATTTGTTCAATTCTGCATGCTTTTGAAAAATATTTCCACTGACCTAACTTTGGGTTGGGAGGTAAGGCAGTAGCTGTGGAGCTAGGCACCCCTAACAATATACAGGGTTTTTTTTCTGTTAAATAAAACTGACAGGTCTCCAGGCAAAGCAGTTCAAGGCTGATTTCTGCAATACAGTACTGTAACTCCTCAACAAGGGTTCCTAAGGCTTCCAGTATATTCATGCATCCATGGAAAGACTGGTCAAAATAAAATATTGCTTTAAGCTGTATAAAACCAGAAAGTGTTTCCTGAAATTTTGTTACTGAAATGTGCTCCATGGAAGAATACGTGACAAATACCGCGATGCTTTGCCAAGTTTGCCTCAGCAAGTGCCAAACAATTGAGGCGTGGGCCACAGTGATTACGCTGTGTGTCGGGAAAGACTTTATAACAATGAAATAACTGAAAATTAGTTCTCTGATATTCAGGGAACTACCCTCCACTCCGTTGTGCTGCTTTCATGCCAGTGTAACTGCAGGGTAGTCAATGGACCCGCGTAAAATGGATAGCGTGGAAAACACAGTGTTTTCGAAGACCTTTGCAACTTGATGTCAGTTGAAGTTTCATCATTGCCTGAACCTGCAGCCATCAAAGCCAGTTCAGCCATGTTTTCGGTTCCCAGAAGTGACGGAGAAAACAGTGTCTGACCCAGTACTGAGGAGCTGCTTTTGATATTTGGCACTGCTAACGATGGACACGGTAATGAGACAAAAGAATAAAGCTTCCCACTCTGAGTGAAACATTTGGGGCGCTTGTCTAATCAATGCTTCAACTGAATCCATTAAAAGACCCCGAGCCCTCTGAGAAGGCTCACATGTGGTGTGATATTATCATGCTTGAGAAGTCAAGGAGCTGTTTTCTATTTTCTCTACAGAGCACAGGAAAAGGAATTTGCAGAAGTTCACTAACAATAGTATGTGTGTTGCTTTCTCCACCATAAACATTTGTTTTTATCATTTTGTTTTCAGAGAGCAGAGGAAAGCCCAGCTGGGAGATAGGCAGGGAGTCAAACAGAGGAAAAGGGATCCCTGGAGGGTTAGTGATGTTCAAGCAGATGGGGGAGGAGGGAAGAGAGAGCAGGAGCAGATGGGAGGGGGGAAGAGACCAGAAGCAGAGCAGATGTGGGGGTGGGAGGGGGCTAATTTTGGTTAAAGACAAAGGAGGACAAATATGAATTAGATTTGTAATTTACATTTAGAATCTTCTTTTTTCCATAAACACACTTTTTGTGTCTTACACTAGAGGAAAGTTTGAACAACCTGCAAATCATAAAAGATAGAGCAAAATAACATCAATGTCACTTGAGCAAGCACTAGGAAGTGGAGGGGTCTGTAAGAGTTTCTCAACCATGAGATTTTGTCTCTAAAAAGCTGGAAACTGAAGGTCTCCACCTGTACTGTATTCCACTGCACAAAGTACACATTTGGAAAGATATGCAGTAGCAAAACAATAAAGAGGAGACTTATGTATGTGGATAATGAATGGATCTTTGAATTTCCCAAATTAAAGAGGAGTAATAATAAAATGTGAGTTACTGAGCCATGAGCGAATTACACACAGGTCTTCTCTAAATAAATAATAAAAAGGTATAACCCATGTTCACATGCACAGCATTTTCATTTCCTATGAAGTCACCCTCTATATTCTGTCTAGTTCTATATTTTAAAGTTGCATTTCATTGCTGTGCTTCCTGGCAGGGTGTATAGGTTGGGGGCGAAGACTGACTGAGAATGCTGCAGCTGAAAGTTAATTAGTGTGTTGGCAAGCTGTCAGCTAGACTTTTGTCTGTTTGCTTTTCGTACAGAAATGAATGAGAGTGGATTCCAGAGGTGTCTGAGTACAATTAAGTATCTCACTCTCTAAAATAAATATTTTATGTTACTCCACGCTTTTAGGAATCAGCCAGAACGTATCTGTTGACGGTATTTTCTGCTGATATCCTTAAACCTAAATATATGTACATAGGTAGAAAAGATGTAGTGTAATTGCATCTGTGTGGTGGAGCATAAAGGGCCAGATTCCGTGTTTCATTTAAACACAGAATAATTCTATGTAATCCGCAAACCTGCTCCAGGTTTGTAGAGGAATATCAGAGATCAGATTCTGCCCCAGATTAATTGGGCCTAACTTGGTTGCTGCTTACACAGCAGCCGAGTCTGTGTAAGTTCTTAAAAGATTTTACGATTCTGTGTTGAAAAACTGCTAGAAATCTTGGAATATGAAACTGTCTACACTCAGTATTAAATCTTCACCCACAGAAATGACTAGGCATGTGACATCCTTTGATGGTTAGATTTCACAGCCCCAAATTAAAGCGAGAAGCCTGGAGTGGGTGCAGCAGGGAAAAAGGAGGGCTAAAAGGGTACTAGAGAATGGCAACCTTGATTCAGGCTGGGTGACACTTCCGTGGGGACCCTGCCTATAGCTGGGTTTCATCTGACCAGGGAGAAAGAGCAACTTCTCCATTTGCACAAAAGGAGGTGCTCCAGATACCTCAGTCCTCAGGAGAGGATGGGCAAACGCCAGCCCAAGCCCATAAAAGCCAGTGCGCTCAAGCCTCTTTCCCCCTCCCGACTTTAGCATAGACTTTTTACTTTTCTGTCATAACTTTCTGTCACTAAAAAGCCCTTGCAGTTCCCCACTGGTTTCTCACAGAGCATAAACCTCAGGTAACGGCTGGGGCAATTACTGTTGACAGAAGTCGTGTCACAGAGTCAGCAGCCGGGAGACCATTTCCTAGCGCTTTCACAGACCTTGGCCACTTACACTGGTGGACCCTCACAGGTGACACTTGAGCCTCCTGCAGCAGCTGCCCTTGCAGTCCAGGCTCTTTAGTCTATGGATGATTGCAGAAAGATCTCAGGATAGATCTTAGATTTTTCTTTACGGTGTATTTTATTTCCTTTTCCACGCTGTCACTTATTTCCCAGGTTGCAGAGTTACGCTCCCAGGACAGGTAGTCACATCGTTTGACTGGGCTCTGCACAGCTCTTTTTCCATGATCCAAGGATTAGCTCATTCTGAGTGGGATGATCTGATTCCTCCCCCCCTCTTGCACAGCAGCTGTACAGCGACCTGATTATACCCCAACACTGGTGTCAGCTTCCATGTCCCTGGGCTCCCTGCAGGAATCTGCATGAGCTCCAGAAATCACAAAACAAAATTATTTCTGTCTTTCCTTGTCTTTAGGAGAGTATATTCACCTTGCGTATTCAGGTATGTTTCAGGTATGCCACAAGAGTGCACAAATAACCCCTGTGGAATACGAAATGACTGTGAAAAGCAAAGAATGCACTGCAGCCCACAATCTAGGTCTAGTGTTGTTTGTCTTGCAACCAAGATCCCCCAAAATCTGATGTGTCCAGCCACATCTGAGGTCCTAGAAACTCGTGTCTTCCTACCACTGCACCCAGAGGAGATGCTGGCCTCCACAGAGCAGGCCAAGTATCTCTGTGAGTAGAATTAGACTGTCCTGAACTAGTTTTATGGCCCCCTGAAGGAGCAAGCACAGATGATACAGGTAAGAAAAATCTGCTGCAAGCTGGAATGTTATCTGGAGGCACCACAGGATACATTTCCCAACAAACCTGAGTGTCTGTTGCACAAATTCCTATTGCATGTGGCCCTGGTGCTACAGGGCAGACAATATATAGGACCCCAAACCAGGAACTTCCAAGCTCCGGTAGTATTCAGTATATATTGTTTTACTCTTTTTAATATTATAAACTTATTTTCTATAATAAAGTTGGCAAACTTTCTGAAACCTCACCGCAAAGAAAGTCACTGAAACACCTAGGCACAAGGAACTCATGTTCTCTTGGATGCAGTTGTCCTCCCTTACCGTTTGCTTAGCTGGTTTGTGGATGAGCCCAGAGACCGGGCTCGATGCTGGTCCCTTTCTGAATCCCATTTCTGCTTTGTTTTGAAGTTCAGTGTGGAAGTGTCAGCTCATAGCCTTCCCAGGTTGCCTCTAGCTTTTACCCAAAGAAGGAAGGCTCCCTTGTGCCCTCATCAGTACACACATGTGTGAAGTTTAGAGTATTAGTTTATATATTTTTAGAAAGGATGTAAACTTTGGAATAGAAATGGTTCCCAAGAGTTCATATATAACCCACAAGGATTCATATTCATCCCTAACCCACTAATCCTGCAGTTTTGATGGCTTAAAAGCCTACTACTGTAGAATTCTTTGTGTCTGTATCCCCAACTGGTCCTTAATTGTTTCTTTTCTATATTTATGCGTACTCCAGATCATGTGTTGGTATACAATGTCTTTATCACAAATTGATTTAAATCTGTCAGGCTCCAACTCTCAGAATCCATCAACATAAAGCAAAGCATTTATTTCCTGTCCATCACACGATAGTGCTGAAGCAGTCATGACTTCCAAGCTCCAAAACACATCAGCACATAAATTAGTAAGTGCAATTTATGAGAACAGATTCATAACAAGTACATTTCTAGCAGCATTGTATTAAACAGGAATGTTTAAGTCAGGACAGCTTGTCCCTCCAGATTGTCAGTCATTTTCAATCATAGTAAGAAGAAGTGAAAGCAATTTAAGTCCATATAGGAATTTCTTTGTTTGAGCCTTTTGTTTTAGCAAACGTTGCCAAGGTAGAAATGATGCCAACTGAGAACTGGTTAGAGTTTGCCTCAGCTGACCCCAAACCTTAAGCTCCTAAGAGCACTGAAATAAAGAGAGACACTATTGTTAACGTTGCTGAGCTTTCCAGAGGGTCCTAAAGAGACCTCTCTTATCTTTTATAAACACCAGGAAGATCTAATCCAAGTGCCACGAGAGAGGCAGGTTATCTTCATTACAGGGATGAAGGAGTGAACACGTAACAACCTGTAAGATTCATACTGCTCAAAATAAAAGTTACAGCGTACTTTTTGGTATAAGCACCCTGTTAGAACATGTTTCGCCTCAAGTTTAAAGCCCATTAATCTTGTGAAGAGCAGGAAATCTACAATCCATGTCATCCAGCTGGCATGAAGCACAAACTGCTCAGCAAAGCTGCTGCAATCCTGATCTAGAATAAGCTTGTGAATGAGACATGGACAGCCTTAGCAGCTTGTTGCTTCTGGTAGCTGCCATCACCAACTGCTCTCCCCTTTTTTCTTTCCTAGTCATTGATTTGGCAGCATGCAACATATTTTTTCTTTACTCACCTGCAAAGGTAGAGGTGCCATACGAAATAGTACAACAAAGGTTAAAGACAACGTGTTTGCCCTTTAAGAGAGATATGCTACCAAATAATAAGGCCACTTTATCAATGTGCAGGCTTGGAGGCAGCTAAAAACTGCTCTTTAGAGATTTCTCTGATCTTATCCCTAGCTGTGCACCCCAGTTTGCTAGCACCTGGGAACTGCAGCCTGAAGCTGCACGAGGGCAGCTCCGCAGCCTTCGCGAGGCCTCCTCGCAGCCAGGGACCCCACTCTTGAATATTTTAGACATCATGTCCCAAACACCTCACGTGCAAGAAAAATAAGGAGGATCAGAAAGCATCTGATGCACAGAGACACACAAATGTCTTGCAAATCTCTACCAGCCTCAAAGCAAGGCCAGGTTCCCAGCCTGACCCTTGCTCACGACCCCTGCTGGGACCTGCTGTCCATTCCGCTTTCCAGACTCATTTCTACCTGTCCCTACCTGCCCTTAAGGCGTCAGTGGTTTCCGTTCTGCCCAAAGACATCCCAGACACCCCCCACCCACAGCCCCGAGATGGGACAGCAAAGGTGACAGAGGCCAGGTGCCAGTCTGACCAGGCTCCCACCTAAAATTCGGAACAGCCAATAACTCATTGGACCTGGGTCCAAACAAGAGCACTGGTGACTCTCCAGGGAGGGCTAAAAAGGACCAAATACTAGCCTGTGCAGGAGACTATTTAACAGCCTCTCTAACCAGGAACGCCGCTCCCAAAGACCCCCGTGCTGTGCAAGGCTGAACACGCAGTGGCCCTCCCCTTCCAACTGCTTACCTCACCCCGTTTCTACTTCAAGCACTTCTCTGCTCTGAGTTTCCTGGGGAGATCAGCTACACTTTGAGAATGCCGCTGAGAACAGGATGCTCAGAAAAGTTCCATTTTTATTACATTATTATTACACACAAAACCTAAGAACAATTTATATGGTAGATAGCTTACTATGCCTAGAAAATGCTGCAACATGCCAGTTTTCCCATATTCTGTTGTTAGTAAGTTCATTCTTGTCAGAACTTGTTTGCATGTTGCTGTGTGCTGTGAGTGGCACGCGTTGCTCTGCGCTGGGCTCTGCAGAATGAAACACCTTGGAGCGTGACCTTCCAGATGCTCTCAGAAAAGCAAAAAAACCAATTCAGGTCAAGGCAAATCAAAGAAGGGAATCGATGGAAAAGGAGATGGAAAACAGTCATTGATCCTAAAACTCACACAATAAAATTTGTAATAGCTTGACCCAGGTAACCAGGCAGACTGTTTTAACAACATTTTTTTCCCTTCCCCAATCACCTTTAAACAGGTGATATAGGAAAAAAAGAGACTGTGGGTAGATGATGAGAAGTTCTTTAAATTTCACATCTGTATAGCCACAAATCACCATATACAATTATTTTATTTCTTAGTGTTGGTAAAGTCTCTGAATTTTAAGAATATAGTGGATTTGGTTTCGTGGTATTTTCCCCCATTTTGTTATTTTAATACCGAGAGCCTTTGTCTTCGTGTTTAGTTCAGTCCTTTCTATCAATTGCAGGTGAAACCACAGCTGGAATTAGAAAAGGCCAAATCACCAGATTCTCAAAAGGTAAATAAATGTTCTCTACCAGAATAATATTTTACCTGCTCATCTAGCATTCAGAACATCCATTTATGCATGCTGTTTGGAGGAGCTTACCTTCCTGTCAGAACAAATCAATAGCTCCCACCCCAAAAACTCAACAGTGAGAAGTTTAAAAAAAAAAAAGGTGTCAAGCCCACTTTTCAAAGAGCCCATGTCATACAGCAACAGGTGAGAACTGTTAGCTTTACTCTGCTGTTCACAAATAAGACATGGTTGTGTACAACGAGATGAAGTTTCATGCTATATACGGGCAGTAGAATTCACCTTATACTGTAAAACTTGGAAAGACTCAAAATTCTCTCACATTTCTTTTTCTTCTCTCTGTATTTGTGTATACGGATACATGAATTTTACCAGGAAAACATCTTGAAACTAGAATATTTGGATGGAAAATTATATTCAAAACATAAATTAAGCAGGAATCTTTTTGATCACTTACTTAAGAGAAATACATTTACATTTTCAAATGCAATGATTTATTGAAGTAGCATGTGTTGAGACATTGCCAAGGAGCTCACTACTTGCTAGGGTTCATATTTCAGATTGTGAACACTCATGAATGAACCTTAGAATTTTGTTTTCATTGCTGCTCAGTACTGTCAATCCTTTAATTCTTCACAAAGTTCTAATTACTGGAAACACTTTTTGATGAATATCCCCAAGGCTTACAGTAAGTGAAAATCAGTATTTAGAAAAGCTGGTGAATGCAATCATCCCATTAAGGCATGATGGAAAAGCAGTGTTTTTCCTGTTTGTCCTTTGCTATCAGTTTGCTTATTGTAATAGCTCTTTTATCTCTGTCTGCATTTTATACTCACTACACTCTGTAGTGCTTTTGTACTCAATGGCATCAGATAAATCAATACTTTTGATGTTTGTTCTTGCCTTGATATGTATTCATAAATCCTATTACCATACAGATTGGAGAGGAAAATACACACCAGAATTAGTCAAATTAATATTTTATTTGTTATATTTGCTTCTCATAGTGACTGATTCCATATGTCGTCTTTAGCCTTTATGATTGGTTAAATCAGTTGACTTAAAAGTACCCAGGACTCTGTCTGAGAGCTCTTTTTACTGTAAATTAAAATATATTATAGATATATTTTCCCAATATCTGGCCAGCTCTATTACAGGGAAGATGCTAATATGACACACTGAAGCACGCACTTCCCCACGTGCACCAGAAAAGTGACATATTTTCAATGAAAATTCATCGTATCTACAGGAAGGCAGAATAATCAAGGTCTCTGCATAGCCTTCTGTAGAGATGCACGGGGAGGCAGCGAGGCCCTCTTTTCCTTTCCAGAAGACTCAGCTGGATCTTGAACACAGGAACCACAGGATACTGCAGGCTGGATCCATCCAAATTCTTCTTCTAAAACCTCTCATATGGAACTGGTGGAGAATAGAGAGAATACACTGAAGATTAAAAACATCAAACAACACTGTTATGGCAAGGGAAGGTTGCTGATAAGAATTTATCATTATTGAATGAAATTTAGGTCCAAGAAGAGAAAAAAAATTGTAAAATGTGTGACTGCTCGAGGTCTTCTTCTCTCCTATAGATACTTTGCATGTGTATACAGTTAGTCACAACAACTTTAGATTCTGTTTGTAAAAATGAATTAACAGATGACAGTGCCATGACTTACCCTGGAGATTTCTACAAGTTGAAAGCTCTAGCCCTGTAATTTATGTTTAATAATTTATCACATTAATAACATTTTAGATTTGGATTATTGAACATAAGCATGGAGATTATTTAAATGAATATTTAATTTTCATTCACCTTGCAAGAAGACAGAACATGTTTTTAATTGCCAACAATAAAAAGTAGAAAAATTATCAGTAAAGAAAGTAATTAAGAAAGTGTTGTTACAAAGAATTCATGGGGTTTGTTTGCTTTCCCCCAATCAGAATGATTACTGTAATATGCAAAATTAATGTGAGAGATGACTTTTATGAGATGATAAAACCACCTTGTCATAGGAGCTTCAGCATTATAAGCTGATGTCTCCGAAATATAATCAAGATATTTAACTGAATCAGCTTTAAAGATGTAATGTTTTTCATTTGCACAGTTTCCTGCTAATTTATCTGCTTTAGCACAAAATAACACAGGTCATTTTTCACACAGATAGTTACCATCTTTGCTTTCCTATTTTCTGAAAGCATCTCTCAAGCTTTACATGCTGTGGTTCTGCCCAAAATCTCGAGTTTCTTGAAGACCAGTCAAGCCCAGCTTCTAGCTGTTTGCAATGTGGTAAATATCATCTTCAATGTGACACTTCAGGTGAAACTTTGAAAAGTCTCTGGAATTCTTTTGTAGATAGAGTACTTTTGGGTTTTTAGCATGTATTTGCTCTTCTGTTATTGGAGAAGCTATGGGTTTGTGGGTATTTTCCTGAAGATTTTTTTTATTTATTCTTGTCCTTATGGTGCAATCCAATCAACCTTTGCAGAACAGTATTTTATTTTTAATACTGTTTCTCTGAAGGTATTATTTGACTGAATTTCAATTCACTGACCTACCTTTCTTTAGAATTTAGAGACACTTTTAATTTCCACCTTTTGCCTCAGGCTTATACATTTTTAACTGTACTTGGTTTTGGTTTCTATAATTTTTCTTCCCATTCTTCTAAACACTGAAACAACATTCCAAAAGAAACTCCAGAACAAATCTCATCCTTAGAAGTTTTGCACTACTGTTTACAACTAATTACTGCTAAACTAAATAGCTTGTGATGCAGTATGCCAGAAATCATGCATATCTTTTGTGGGTATCCAATATGAGCCACATATGTGCAATTTTTATTCAAGTTCCCTTCTGTCTAGCCAAATTATCAGATCATTATGGCTCGCTTGCCTGTTTGGGCTCCCTTCCAACGCATTCCGCATTTATATCCATTTTTCCCCTACTGGTCACTTACTGTGCTGGAGGCTATTTTTAGTATTCCTAACTCCTCCTCTCATTTAACACTTTTCGAGTATGCAAAACTCTGCTGCAAAGAGGAAGGGAATAATCTCTTCCTCATATCCATGGTGGACAGGACAGAAAATAATGAGCTTAAATTATAGCAATGAAGATTTAAAGTAGATAATATGGAAAAAAACAAAGCCAGAGAACAAAAAAAAGAAAAGGAAAATCCTTTCCAACTAAAAGGAAGGTTAAACATTAGGATAGATTGCTTGGGGAGAATATGGGATCTCTGTCACAGAAGGTTTTAAAAAACAGGCTAGACAAACATCTGTCAGGAATGGTTTAGGTATAGTTGATTTCGCCTTGGGGCAGAGGGAATGGATGAGGTGACCTCTCAAGATCCCTTCCAGCCTTATTTTCTATTTATTTCTAATTTTTGTTAGCCTAGATTTGGAAGGGTTCTTCAATGTACTTTCCATTTACAATGGATGGTCAGGTTTCTGTTTATAAAATACAGATGGGGTGTTGCTGTGAAGAAAGATTCATTCAAATAGAAATTACAGTTAGGAAAATGTTGATTAAGAGTATCATTTAAATGCAAAACAGGGAAAGAATTTTCAGTAAAGTTAATAAAAACTAAAAAGAAAGAACACAGAAGGCAGCACTTGAAACCAGTAATTACATAAGGGGCTTCAAACATTCATTAGACTGTACCACTTGTCCTTGTTGTAAGTGGTATTGACCCTTTAGAAATGAAGTTGATCCAATACTTTCTACTATAACTCCTCTTAGGGATTAGGAGATTTCAAGTATTTTCTCTTGTGATATTCAGTCCTTGATAGCTTAGAGCCAAAGTGAATTAATTCTTACCATACAAAGAAACTATCAAATTCCAAGGAACACAGTTAAGTATATATAGTACATGTGTAACAATCACAGAGTCAAAAAAATAGTGTGTGCTTAGTTGGAATCAGCTGGAGCCATGTAACCCTTTAATTCCCAGAGCATCATTTTAAAAGGACTTATTTTCGTTCCTCAGATACTGCTGTTGGAAATATAGAGAAAAGCTCCTTCGAGGGTGATGGAAACCTGTTGCACAGTGGTTCTTGGCAGAGTCTGTGGCTAATGCTGGCCAAGGTGAGACTGAAAGTCTTGTAACGGGGTTGTGCAAACCAGTTCTTCTTGCAAAATGTTTGCTGAGGGCTTCCTATCCATCTAAGGAAAGCTGTTCTTCCACCTCAGAAACCCAGAAGGCATTCCCCATGGCCAGGAACAACAAAATTCAGTTGCAGTTGGATCTGCTAACTTTATTCCATTTTCTTTTAATATATTGGAAGTATAACTCATTCAGTTCAGATATATTTTAAAGATATTTAAAATATAAATTAGATCTTGTGGAAAGCAGTTTAGATGCTTTATCAATATTTATCATTGTAACATGTCATACTTCAT
>WAAD01007309.1:0-11353 GCA_013389945.1 Fregata magnificens
CTCTGAAATTATTTTAAATCTATTGCATAATAACTAATATTTCTTTTTGTAGTTACTAATACTGTGCTATACATTAGAAATGATTGTTTAATGGGATTTTACAAGCTAGAAAATCTTCAAGGCTGATGTATTCATCTATTAAATCTAGGAAAAATAGGGGTTAAATTTAAAATAGAGTAGAGGTGAAAACTCTGAAAAGTAATTATATAACATCTGAATTCCAATTCTGCAAATTTACTGACTTTTACAATATTTTAAGCTTCTAGAAATTTGGAAAACAGGATTGCAACAGTCTTTTATGCAGGAGGATCTTAACAAAACTAACTCATTCTGGGATTTCCTTTGTTTACCCCAAAGTATACTAGGTATTTTGAAGTCAATGATATGGCAGTGCATAGGTGAAAGTATTAATTCTGCATTCAGTGCTTACTTTTTATACAACATGCAGGATAACAATAACAAAACGTAAGGAGGACATGCATGGAGAGAGAATAAGGTTTACCAAATCACAGGATACACAAACTGCTTAAGTTCTAGGCATTTTCATTAACTGAATATTGATGCTGTGGCAAATGTCAAGCCTTACAGTACAAAGTCACGTCACTAGGTATTTTTACTCTCTCCCAAAATATTTGACAAATTGTGGATATACTGGAAAATCTATTGATTATTTTTCCTTTGATCTTGCTTCATGTCTGCTACCTCTTTCCTAAAATGTTTTTGAAGTGTGTGATTCCCACTTGCTTTTTTATGAGTGCAGATTCAGCTCTATATTGCAAATACAATGTTTTTTAGGGTGTGCTACAAATTTTTCGTTATATTGCTGACTTGTGAATTTATACTTCAGAATTTTGTCAGTTATGACATCAACTCTGTGCAGTCCTTCCAGCATGTCATGTGCTTTCTTCTGGAAAAGTAAAAAAAAATCCCCTTCTTCTGCAGATGAGATGCGAAGGGCATTTACAAGTATCAGCAACTGCCAAATGACATGCTGCACATTGGCAAGCTGCTTCTCTCATCCGACTTCATTTGCCAGTGCATCACTTGATCACCTTACACAGTGAATATAGTAACCTGTATGTCATATCACCCAGCCTTTAGTGGTGGCTGTAGTATTCCTACAATAGTACATTATTAAGACATTTGGACATATGAAAAGCTGGTTTCTTTCCTGCATTTTTCTTTGCTATAGCTGTCACTGAGATAATCAGTTTGGACCCATTCAGCTTTCTGCTCTTCTCCTGTTTTGTACTTTGCATAGGAAACATTTCTTCTTTGGTCCTTTTGGTCAGAAGGAGGTAGTGCAATGTNTGAAGCCATTTGACTGCTCCGGCAGATATTAGGGCATAAACCAAATCCTTTTTTTGTCTTTCTGGGTTTTTTTTTAATAGAAATAATTCTGGAAATTCATCACTTTGTGCCTTTTTCAAGAATGAGGCATACTCACACTACTGTACTGTATCATCGAGTATACTGTTGACAGCTATTTGGGTGATTTAGTTTGAGTTTCAGATTTTACCTGCACTAAACTTTGGTTGATGTAAGCGTCACCCCTCCCTTGCTCTTTCCCACCCATTGGTATAATTCTGTGCAATCTCAGCCCTGCCTGGCTTTCTGGCAGTGCCTCTGCCATGTCCTCTCAACTCTACAGGTCTCCGGGAAGATGTCAGTCTTCATAGTTGTCTGTGTATTGGGACTGAATTATGTTTCTTGCCAAATAATGTCTCCCTGTATTCAGTTGTTTCTGGAATGTTTGCTTATGTACCTTCTTATTTTCAGGTAGGAACTCATTTTCTTTCAATTCTATAGAAAACCATTGATTAATCACTTGTTAATTATCACTGATTAATCAATGATAATTAAGCAGGTCATAACATGCCTTTAAATAGTAATCATTTGCATACATGAATATTTAGTCTTTTATTAATATCTAGAGTAGATTAATTATCTGTGGTCTTTACTGTTAACTCATATAACATGTACACTGTTTTCTCTAAAACTTATTCATAATTTGAAATAATTTACCTGTATCTTTTAAAATCATTCTGTGTCAATTTCTTTTTGAGCTGCAGCATTGATACTTTCAAAGTGAAACTGCTAGCTGTCTGGTTTTCTGAGGCACTCCCCTTTTCCCCTTTTCAACTTCTAGGGGAGGCATCCTGAGAAGTAGATGTTTGACTTTTGGCACAATACAGTGTTAACATTTAGGCTGTGAACTTCTTTCACAAGAAATACACCTTCCTTCTATTTGCTGCCTTAGAGAGTACTTTTGCCATTGAGAATCTGTCAATTTTTTAACTTGCTGTTTCTTTACTGATTCATATTCATACTTAAAATTAATAACAGTCAATATATTGCTATTTCTTTCTCTCTTCATTCCTATTGTTTTCTTTTCAGACCTCTCTTACCTGCAGCAGTGTATGTTGTTCTTTTCTTTTGAATCTTTTGACCTTCATATTATAATATTGGGCCTCAGTGATTCAAAATCACTTCTTATATTTGAAATGATAGACCGGATACTGTTGTACACCTTCTTGGAACTGTTGAAGCTCTTGGCACACAGCTATGTCTAGTGAGGATACACTGACATTTCTGCTTTAGGGAAAACATTTATTCTTCCAACACTTTGTCAAACTCTCTAGCTATCATGCTATAGATAGAACAATTTAATTTCTTCCTGTGGCTTTTTTGTCTCTTGCTACTCCTTGAAGCTTGTTCCCCCGTTGATGGAACTTCTGCAGCACCTTGTTCCTTGTCCTGTAACTCTCTTTTGCCCTTTCTGCTAATATCAAAACCAGTTCCAAGATCTTGGCTTTGATCCTTCCCTTACTGAGACTCTAGGAGAAGTCAGTGCACAGGATTTGCAACAAATCCCTCTATAATTTTTTTTTTTTGTCTGCTAGGCTTGTGTGATCTATGTACAATGCTGTTCTCTTCCTACTCCTGCTGTCATCATCTGCCTTAATAGCATGGTTATGACGATGGATGCTATTATTAGTCTCATATGCTTGCATAGTATGGAACCATTGTAATCTCTGTCGAAGAAAGAGAACTGAATGAGTCAAACATATGGGTTTCCGAGGAAGAGGTCTGTGAGTCACAGTACTTTATTCTTCTGTCTTTAACTTCTTAGCCCCCCCACACAGAGTGTAAACTATCTTCTTATGAAATTTCTGTGCTGCTTTTCCTATTGATTTCTCTGATATGAAACTATACCTTGAATAATTCAAACAGTTGCATCCAAGATCCTTTTTGTTAAAAACCAAACTAAATATTAATTCATGTTAATTACTGTTATCTAAAGATAATAGCCCTAAATAATGTATCAGTTCTGCTGTGGCTGGCTTCTCATTTTGAATATGGCATTTTATTACTGATAGCGTAATTCCTGTCATATAAGTAGTTTTTCTCTTATGCCTGTTTAATTCTGCATTAGTAAGATCCTATATCAAAATAATGTAAGTGACAACATCTATTAAAGAATATATTACCAGGAGTTTCTTTACTAGTTTTGGAATTTTCTCAGATCTGGTGCTAATGAAAATTTGTCTCAGTTGTCAATGTTAAGCCAGATACCTAAAAAGTCGATGAAACAAAAAACAAAAAACCCAAACATTTTGGAAAGCATTTGAAAAAAGACCACGTGTTTAGCAGGTTATACAGAGAATCAGAGATTTGCTTTGAGGCGTTTGCAAGTTTCAGCATATTTAGATCACAAAGAACATACAATTAATTTTAGTTTATTTGAAGGTGCAATTGTTTGGTGCAAGTTCTTTGGAAGACGGTGGTAGGTGTGAGACTGGTTCCCGAATGAGGAAACACACCTGATCTGTGAAGCACGGTAGCATAACTGTGTGGGATGATAGCCAATAAACTCGGATACTGGGGTAGGACAAGCAGCTGGGAGGGCACACGTGGTCACAGCAGCAACCCAGAAAAAATAGAGGAGCTTAGGTGTGGGGGTGGTGAAGACCACAGCAGTGAGAGCAA
This sequence comes from Fregata magnificens, assembly GCA_013389945.1. NCBI lineage: Eukaryota > Metazoa > Chordata > Aves > Suliformes > Fregatidae > Fregata > Fregata magnificens. The sequence continues at coordinate 3,991 of WAAD01007309.1, forward strand.
ACTTAGGGGGAAAAAAAAAAGTGGAGAATTACTGTTGGAAGGGAATAGCTTTGCTTCTTTGGGGAATATGCTAGAGTTAGAGAAAAGAACTATGGTGTAACATGCTACAAAGTCCACATTTCTTGCATTCTAGTAACGGGAGTAGCTGTTCTTCCAGTAGATTTGGTGATATATTTTTTCTTTTACTTTTTTTATCATTCTCTTGATTAGATTGGTTATTTATGTAATACAAAGGCAATTATGATCCATTCAGTTATAACTGATTTGCAGATGACCTAAAATGACTACTCATAATGCCTACTATTTTTATTATTAGAAATATTTTTAATGATGAGTAAATTTCTCCAAGCCTTAAGTCCAGCCTCCTCTCTCTTTTTGTGGTTTGTGTAATCTTGTGTTCAGTAGCATTGTTAACTTTTGGCACTCCCTTCGTCTTTTACATATACTTGTTAAATTTTATCTTAATGTAGAATGTAAGCTTTTTGATTCTATATATGTATACTGTGAAAAGGATTTCTAAGAGTAGCATGATATTTAAAACATGAACTTCCACTACAGGGTTTGCCTTGTAACAACATGGACAGGTGTGCTTCAAGTGAGAACCCTAATTTTCTTAGGGGTAGAATTGTAGGATCATAGCGTAATTTAGCTTGGAAGAGGCCTCAGGAGGTCTCAAGTTCAATCCCCTGCTAAGAGGCGAGTTAGCTACAAGGTCAGACCAGGTTGCACAGGGCATTATCCAGTTATGCCTCAAACCTCCAAGGATGGAGACTGTACAACCTGTCTGGGCAACCTGCTCCACTGCCTGACTGGCCTCATGGGGTGAAGTTTTTCCTTATATCCAGTCTGAACCTCTCTTATTTCAACTTATGCCTGTTGTCTTTTGTGCTTCCACTGTGCGCCATTGAAGGGCCTGTCTCCATCTTCTTGGTAACCACTCCTAGGTACTAGCAGGCTGCTGCTAGGCCAGCCTGAGTCTGTCTCCAGACAAGGTGAGCTAGCGAACCAGGTCCAGGGTCCATCTAGCAGCAGGAGATGGGACAAGAAACAGGAGGGGGTTATCCAGGAGACAAACTATCTATTTTTGAGGCAGAAAACAGGACCAGAGACAAGGGTGGAGACAAGGATGCGTATGATGCAGCCCAGGCAAGGACTAAAGGTCTAGACCTGGGCTGAAATGCAGCTCCTGGCACAGTGGGCAAAGGATCACAGTGGATAGAGACCCCAGGTGAAGCTGGTCAAGGCCATTAAGGTTTATTAGTGCAATGAAGGCCCACAAATCTTCCTGCATTTTCCTTATTCACCATTTTACTATGAACGTAGCAGTAGAAGATCTTGTTGCCCTTAATGTCCCTTGGCAACTCTCAGCTCTGACTGAGCTTTGGATTTCCTAACATCATAGTTTGTATTCTGTCCCTGTTTCCACCTCATAGATAGTGCCTTTTTTCATTGGAGCTCTGCCTTGAGTTTCATGCTTAGCTAAGATGGGTCTTCTGATATCTCTGCTTGTTTTCTTACGTATTGGGATGGACTACTCTTGTACTTGGAGGATGTCATCTTTAAAGACCTGCCAATTTTTATGAGCTCCTCTGCCCTTCAGAGCTGTCTTCCATAGGATCCCACCTACTAGAATAAGGTGGTAGCAGCTACAACTAACTGCATGGTTTCCTTGTTCTGCACTTTGCTTTGTATGTGCTTTCTTATTTGTTTGTTGTTTATAAATTTTTTGTGTCTTTTAATTCTGAGTAAAAATGCATGACAAAACAACAAATGACTGACTTGCTGGGTGGGAAGCACCATTAGTTAAGTCACCAGCAAAGCACAGTTGTCTAGGGTGCCTACATTTTACTAGCTTATTTTTAAGTCTCATGAATTTGTTAATATGAAGTTCCATGGTGTTATATATTTGTCTTATTTCCCTCTCAATGTTTTCATTCTGCAGTGGAAGCAAGACCCTACTTTTCTCAAGGAAGAACAAACACTCCTCCATCCCATTTGTTTAGGTATACTTTCTGGCATCAGAAATCTGAAGCTTAGAACTTTTGTAATAATAAAGTGATGTAACAGAACTAGAGAATAAACATGATTTTCAGTTCAACGTCATTGCCTTTTCCTGAAATCAACTTTGCCAATGTAACTAATGACTTGGCAAAATAAGGGGATTCCATGAGCCTGCACTTCATTATTATGTATTGAACAGATGTAAAAAGTTCATGGTGACTTAGTTTGCTATCGTTTATTTCTAGGTAGGTTTTTTTAAATGGTGTAGCTGAACCCGAGAAACAACAGATTGTTCCTGGCCCTGATAAATACCCACAGGAATGAAGAAGGCGAAAAGGGATCTGTTGCCACCTGTGTGCATGACACCACTTCAGGCTGTTCTTTATTCTTGTTCCCCTTCGATGTTATGGTTGGTTTGACATATAGGGAAGAGCTTGCTAAAATACCAGGGTGTGATAGTATAAGCACACCATCTAAAGAGCACTGGGAACTCCTACAGAAGTCAGGAAGGCTCAATGTGTTTTCCCACAAGCAAATATCATTCCATACCACCTCCAGTGTAGGCCAATGTCACAATCTGGCCCTTCTACTTTTAATTCTGAAGAAGTTACTTTCAGTCCCTCCTGAGATTTATGCCTTGCATATGCGTATTCTGTGCACTGCTGGACTCGGATTTAGACTCTGTGGGTGATCTTCTGCCACCACAGGCCATTTTACATTTTGTAAAACACAGTGGAACTGATAAAAGGGAAAAAGGGCATGCAGGTGAATTGCCAGTAGCAGCCCTCAGGTTTCACAAGCCTCCTGAAAATAAGATAGGGATAAGAATATACTTCCCCCCTTGATACTACTGTATCATAATGTGACTACCTGAAACTCCTAAGGTTCTATATTTTCAACATTATTACCTTTCATTTAAAGCTAGCTCTTAATTAGGTGAATATTGTGGGAAGACCATTAAATAAGAAACACTGCCCTTGCCAAAATCCACAATTACATTCCTCCTTACCTAAACAGTGAACTGTTTGAACACAAATGGCTTTCATATGGTATAAGAGGCCCTGTAGTAGGTGAGTATCTAAATGCCTAGATAAACTTATAAATGTATATAAATGTTTATTCCAACTACATTCCTAAATAGATTTTTCAAGGCAAGAAAACTAGATAGAATTCTATCCTAGATAGAATGCACAATGGAGAAAAGTTTGTTTCAAACTTAGCTCTGTAATTAAATTGGCAAAACAAGCAAACTGCAATTCAAAAACCAGACATTACAAGAAATACAGCAGGAAGAGAGTGCTCTGTCACCTGGAGAATATTTCAAATGTTGATTCCTCAGGAGGATTTCTGTGTGATACTTTTAATATACTGCCAGATATAAAATTTTGTTAAAATTTGGCTTATCTCATTGAAAGATTATTTATCTGTTGTCCATTTACTCTGACGTAATACTTTACTGGGATGACTTCAATTCCATTTTTGCAAGTTGTTATGTAGATGGGAAATACTTGCTCAGGTAAGCAGTGCTTTTTGATTTAAATGGAAATAGCTTGCTTGGGTAAATGACTTCATGGTTAGACCAATTGTTCCTCCATTTTCTTAGTCTTTTATTCTGTCTGCAAATCATCAAATGTGCATCTGTTCACTCTTAATGACTATAGAAAGAAAAAAGTTTTGTTCTTCAAACCTGCTGACACAGATTTTATCTGATAGGCCATTCCCTGGTTCAGTGGGATTTCCAAATTCATGAAAATTCAGTATCAAGTCAAGTGCTGAGGGTTGAGGTCTTTACTGAAAGGAAAAGAAAAACTTGTAACTCTCTAATAAAGGCTTAATTGGTGTGTGAATGGCTTCCTTTTACTTAATCTGTGCACCTTGAATTTAAAATATTTTCTGGTTTCCCCCCTGTCCCCTTTCTCAGTCTTTCTGGATTGTCTTAGGTGATCAGACCTTGCTAGGGCTGCATAAGTAGTGACAACAGCAGAAAATGCTTCAGAGATAACCCTTAAGCCCTTAAGAATATGTTGTTGATGTGAGCAGCAATAAAGGTGGCCTGGTTAGAAGGGGAAAATTACTGGGAAAAAGAAAATGTCTGCTGAAAAATACTGCCAGAGGAAGGCCTGCCAGCCTGGAAGTTGGAGCCTAGGAACTAACCCTGTGAACCAGAAACATCCTTGAAAAGTGCAGCTGGCATCTTTGAAGTACAACTGCGTGACCTAGAAGCAGAGACAGCCTGAGATACCACCAATAGGTGCAAAAACAGTGAGATGGCAGCTTATCATCTGAGAAGGTGGAAAACAGTCTGGAAAAATAAAATTGCTCTGAAAGAACAGAAAACATCATCACCTGTTTGGTATTACAGGTGAAAAATCGAAATTAACAGCATCTATTGGCTACTTGAAGTAGTATGTCCTACGCCCTCTTATGTTATAAAAAGGACTTAATTTTTATCCCAAATGGAGCCTCTCTCTCTGAGAACATCCCGTGCTGCACATGCTTTTCCTTTTTCCTCAACAGGCTGAATTCTCTGCAGGGGCTTTCCACGAGAGCTTGGACTCTCCCTGAGGATGCCTGGCTGACTCCAGACTCCGTGACGTGGATTACCTCTGAGGGGAGGCTCTGTCTTTTATCTTAGTGGTCCCCCTCTGGGCCCCCTTTTGGGGTCAGTTCAGTTTATTGTCCCACTTCTGGGACATTTGTGTTTCCTTCTGGGATCAGTTTGACCTCCCCCTTGGGATGATTTGGTCTCTTCTGAAATTCACTTGATATCAATTTATCTTATACAGGTAATATTTATCTTGTATCTTTTATAGATATTTCTATATATCTATCTCCATATAAGTAATTTATTATACCTGCTGTTATGTTGTTGATAAGTTGCTTCATTAATGATAAATTTATAGCAAACCGTAATAGTATATACCTACTCAGCTGTTGCTATTGTTGATTGTTGCTATACAATTGATTACTGCTATTATTGACTGTTCCTATACCTTTGATTGATATTAAATTATCGCTGATAGTAATTTGTAATAGCTTCAGATATATATATATATTTGCTTTGCTACTAGTGATTTGTGCAGTATTTGTGGTAATCTGTAATAAAGTAGAGAAATTTAGAGGATAAAGCGTCCTTGTGTATTACAGAATCTTACGAACTCACGGTGGTGATCTCTATACACCCGCAGACTGGGTAACCCTTTAGGTCATGACAGTTGTGCATGACTGCTTGCTTGTTTATATGAATTTTGTATTCAGATTCAAACTTATGATTTTTTAAAACCAGACATATTGATCTATTTTAATGAATAACTTCTGTGAAAAATGTTTTGCCTGTGCTGTCATGCCCTGATGACATATGACATTGAAACAAATATTATTTTGCTGGGACTGGTCTGAATGAAAGAGAGCTATTACCTTGCACTAGGGCATCTTTTGGGTGTTCACCGCCATGCCACTTCTCTTTTGGGATGCCAAGTTAAGCTGCTCTGTTAAATGCATTCTGACAATCCTTATGTAGTTTTAGGGAGCCATCCAGCAATACAATCAGTTACTTTTTCATAGATATCAATTCTTAAAAACCTAATGACTTTATTTTCTCCACTAACAAGGTATTTCCTTTTGGTGCTTTTTTAAGTATCTAAAAGAAAGTACAGTGAGGTTATTAATAGCATTATGTACCTTAAAGATATGAAGGGCCTTTCTAGATATAATTTTGTAGTACTGGGAATGAAAGCCAGCGGTGAGCATTAAGAATTTTCAGAACTTGTGTTGCAAGGCTTTTGGGAGATTACATTTCCTTTTCCATTACACTTGTACTCTGTCACTTTTCACCATAATATTTTCACATCTAAAGACTTCTTTGACCTATGAGAGGAAGCCAGCGGTAATGGTAAACCTTATTTTGTGACTATATCTTTCCTTCCTTTGAATTGTTCTAATCTCCACTTTGCTAGGAAGAACAAAGAAATTGCCTGCAAGTCTCCATCAATATCCATGTTAATATTAATACTTATTTCTCAGCCTGGAACTGTAAGGCTCACTGTGACTGTGACTCACTGACTCCACTTAACTTCAGTCTGCTTCACTTTCTTTTTTATTTTTTTCTGGCTGCTGTGGACACACCTTCAGCTATGACCTTCCTGTAATCATTTTCAAATTTTTATTTTAGACAAGTAAAATGCAGGGGAGGTCCTGCAAGTAATGGTAACTATGGCTCTTTGATTTGATGTAGAGAGGGTATATTACTAGAAACTTTTGAACTATGTTTTCAAATAAGGATGAAATTTAGCACAAAGATATGTCTTTCCAGCCTAGGTATGTTATGTGGTAAGCTAAAACCTCTTACAAAGCAGGTTTTCTGGAAAAGTAATGTAAGACTCCTGCAGGGCAAAACAGATAGCTTGGTGTATAGTCCTCAATTCTCTTATGTGTCTTAGAAAATGCTCCTCTTTCTTTGTTAAGGCCTTTGTGGGGAAAAAAGACTAGAAATTCAATCAGAAAAGTTCTCAAGATGTATGTTTTTAGAAGCTTCTTTGAAAAAAATTCCTGCTGGATTGGAGAAAAATAGTTAATGTTCCAAGAGCTCTTATCCTGCTGTCGTTTAGTGCCTTGAGAATGTTATTATGCTTTCGCATGTTCTTTATCCTTATATCTTCTCTGATTTAGATTTACAAGGTTGAAATGGAAAGCATTTACAAACATGATCTCATGTCAGCTGAAAAGTCTGAAGAGATTTGATCATATCACATTGAGATAGTCTAGCAAATAAGAACAACTAAGCAAAAAATATTTTCCAGTGTCAGTCATTCTTTTATTTTGAAATATTATTTACCTATTAACATTAATGAACTAGGTGAAAAGCAAGACTTTAAATGCCACCTCATATGTAAGAAATCAGATTTTAATTTAAAAGACAGAAAAATTGGAAATTTTATCCGATTCCAGTTAATTTTTTTGAAAAATCAGAGCCAAAGTCAAGCTTCTGCAGATGATCTTGGTTTATTTTCATTGAAGGGCTATGGTAATAATAATACAAATGGACAGTTACATTTGTCTATATATTTGAACCATTTTTTTCCTGAAAATAGATGCTGTATTTTGTGAAGGTATCTATTTCTCTCTACAAGACCTGAGCTGACTGTTCTGTTGAAAGGCACTGGACTAACAGCTGTGGAAAGCATAATTCTTTATTTAATTAGTACACAGAATTCAAGTAATGACATTTTTGGGTTTTTTTGTACACTGTTCTACTAGTGAGTCTCACCTCTGCTCTGGGGTAACCATCTATATCTCAAGAATTACAGTTTATCTATGTATAACCATCAAGTTTTAATCAACTTGCACTTCACTAATGAAGCCA